>MU795741.1:0-11880 GCA_027886305.1 Lentinula aff. lateritia
TTTAGGTCTTACACTATCTTCTGCCTAGTTGATGGATTTATAATGCATAACACCATTTACACCTCATCAGGGTGTCAGGATTGATCCCAACAACTAGCGGTGTAACGGCGGTGTTGTTAATAACTTCACTACTGTCCCATTTGACCTTCCGCCCTTAGACACCTTGTGTCTGGCACGGTTACACGGTGTACATGATCTTAACAGCTATCCCCTACATTGAACTACGTACCGCTTCTCCGTTACTACCTCCAATGCTTGAGGATGTCTGCCTCTACCTCCACTTCCCGCAACCTCCCTCCCGGGCTTACACTCCATCGGGAGCTCTTATGTTCGGAACTCACTACAGCTACAATCTATAATGATCCTGTGCTGTCAATCCTATCTACTACAACTTGTACGACGTACCCATCTGATGTTCCGTAGCTCCTAGCAACCTTTAGTCCCTTTAACATCCTAGGGACCTCCCAGGACCTCCTAGGAACCTCTTCGAAGGTCTACCCTTTCAATCTGAACTACTTGTACATCATTCCTGTCCTCGGTCGCGGTTCCTGTAGCTCCCTTTGAGCACCAGCTTGCTCCTAGCACGCTACAACATAAATCTGTTATACCAAAACCTACCCTAAGACCCATTCTGACCCAGGTCTTACAGAAACGTAGCGAGTATTGATGAAAGAGTCAGTAGAACCAGAATCAACAAGAGTAGGAAATTGCGGAAGAGCAGAGATAGGTTCAGCCGGCACAGCCGAATTGGTCAACTGCAGTCAGCAATCTGATGCTCACCACCGCAGAAGAGACAAAGGTTGTTCTTCATCCTTCTTTCCCTCTCGGAGGGAAGTACCTTACCATCTGAAGCAAGATAATTGAACCCGGGGCGCTGCCCGCCGCATTGGCCGGAATTCGAAGAATTTTGAGGTTTATCAGAGTTGTTTGGTTT
The DNA here is from genome assembly GCA_027886305.1 of Lentinula aff. lateritia. Lineage (NCBI taxonomy): Eukaryota > Fungi > Basidiomycota > Agaricomycetes > Agaricales > Omphalotaceae > Lentinula > Lentinula aff. lateritia. Next base: position 935 of record MU795741.1, read on the forward strand.
ACCTCTATCGAAAGGTCTAGGCTTCGGCATGAACAGTGCTGAAGAGCCCGATGGCTGAGAGTTGTTCTGCTGGTAAGTACAACCAGCTTTGAAGTCCGAGGAACCCTTCTTCGGGTTCCAAGCAATAAAAGGCTTACCAGCCTCACACTTCTTGGTTTCTTTGCGTTTCCAGTAGCGATTGTCAATACGAAGAACCTCTTGACGATAATCGACAAGCGTCGCCGGCTCGGGCAAATGCGCCATTTCGTCCTTGATGTGTTCTGCCAAACCTCGTCCATAAGCCCATTTCAGGGCAGCAGAGTCCCAGTTGGTACCAGCAGCCAGGGTGTTGAACTGGATGTTTTCAGTTTCCTTCATCTTCAGGTTACCAAGAGAATATTCGGCCTCGCCTTGGGTGTCATAAACGCCAAAATTGTCCTGTAGCTCTTTTACAAGGGCTTTGAAAGAAGAAGTCCAGGCGGGCAGAGAGTCGAGATCCAGATCCAGGATATTAGGAACAAACCACTCCTTGGCTGAGCCACTGAGGTAGGAAAGAGTGGGACCACCAGGTCCACTGGGGTCACCAGGCTCACCACGCAGTAAACCACCGGAGTCATCATCCAGATTGTGGTTGTTAGGATTGTCATTGTTGGCACCCGGATCGTGGAGATTCAATCCGAGTGATAGACCGGCCCCAAGCCGGAGCGACCATGGGGGGTTGTCCATGGCGAGGGTTCAAAACTTGGACAGGTTGTCCATCACCAGTATACAAAGTACTGTACTTGAATTGTTGATCTTCTTCCATAGCTTCAGGAAGAGTCGACATAGTAGGAACAGTAGCTGGACCGAAACCGCGATTACAGTGACGTGGTTGACCAATAGCAGAAATAGATTTGGAGAAAGGGGCAAATGATTGGGCTGTAGTGAAGAAAGTATTTTCTTCGGAATTAGCTCCAGATTGAGCTCGAGTTCTTGGAGGCATAAAAAATGATATGTCAGTACGACGTTAATGGTTTGAGTTTAATTATACTTATAAGATTATGTACACCATGTAACCGTGCCAGAGGCCACAAGGTGTCTAAGGGCGGAGGGTCAAATGGGACAGTGGTGAAGTCATTAACAACACCACTGTTATGCTGCTAGTCCCCGGAGATTGAGAGTAGAGAAGGAGAGAGCCAGGAGCAGCCAAGTCGGAGCGGCAGTATCTCCAGTGACGAGGAGCGAGCCAAAGAACTTATAAGTCCTAAGGCTAGAGTAAGAAGTACTTCAAGGCGACAAGCCTGAAGACTAGAGGTTGACAAGAGTCCAGAGGAAGTCTCAAGTCAAGGATGTGAAGAGGATAATCTAAGTTGATAATTAAACTGAGGAACTACAGTATTGCACAGGCAGTATTTATATCGATGGATTGGCGGATCGGTGCAGAGCGCCAGACTAACTACTAGGAGCTATACGAGTAGTACCTGCAGGGTAGGGAATAAGACAATAAAGGAAAGGATAAAACAATAAGGAGGAGTCTAAGCAGAAAGGAAATGTGTAGTGAGAAAGAACAATAAAGATGAGATTACAATAAACTGTAAATCTCGGTGTACCAAGCAGCGGAATGGGGCACCGAGGCATGCACTTGACACCTCCGTCCTACACCAGCAGAACCAATATGTGGGTGTGATTATTGATGCTGTGATATCCTTCCTTCAACGTGGTTTGGATACCTCTGACAAGGATGTGCTCGCCCGTAATTTCCAGCTTGCACTCCAGTATATGGAAGCTGCTCATTTCATTCATGCTGAGCTTCACCTTTGATCCCTCAGTAGTATTCAGTGGTTCTTTGCTAATGCTGCTGAGAGGAAGGAAGGTATTTATCGTCTTGTTCTTGCCCATTCTCATTTTTCGGACAATACGCCCTTCCTCAACGTTGCACAGCATGCCAGCTTTGTTGCTTCCTTCGATGGTTCCCTCGAGCCTCCTCTTCATCGCCGCATGTTTGCGTTAGAAACGGCTCTTCCTCATCATGGCACTGGTAGTTGGGAGGACCTCGTTCCAGCAGTTCCTAGTTTGGATTGTCTTACGCAGGAGTGGGAGGCGATGATGTTGAACTATATTCACTTTGTGACCAACACTCCCTTACCCCAGGCAGGTCCTCATGAGGAGATCTCCGATTTGCAGGAGGGGGTTGGTGTAGGTACTGCCGCCATTCCCTTATTCCTTCCTGATCCCCTCTCACCTACCCCCGTTGCTTCTCCTGTTTCCCTTCCTCCCCCTCCTCCCCTTTTTGGTTCCGTAGCGGACCTAGCCATTGATATAACGGCTGATGATGATGACAAGGATATTTACGAGTCCGTAGGGTCTATTGAGTGTCCAACCATTTGGAGGATAGCTTGGGTGAGGATGCTCCCATGGGAGATAAGGCCGGTAGTTCATTGAAAACGGAGTCCCTGGCAGTATCATAGATTGTCTTGCATTTGTATTTTTTTGTCCAATAAATGTTTCTTTTTTTTTTCAAGATTGTGTTGCTTGTTGACAATAAAGAAATTTTTAAGCTTAAGTTAGTGAGATCAATAGACCTAGGGGGTCTCTTTGTCGTAGTCGTTCCGTTCCATTGTGTCCATTTGTCGGTGCTTCGTATTTTTCTGTCAACATTTTGTGAGGTTAGGGAGGTCGTCCCCCTCTATCATTCTTTCCTCCTCCCCCTCCCCTCTTCCTTTTCCCTTCTTTTGTTGCCTATTCCCCCCGTCTGTCCTTCGAAACCTCCTCCTCGTCCTCCCATGCATCCCTTTCCAGAGAAGACCAATGCCTCTGCGATGGCTGCCGCTTCCTTGGATGCTTCTCGTGCCAACTCTGCAGGAGCCCAATGGAGCCCGCCATTCCTTCCCATCCTACCCAAGAGTTAAACTCGTCCCCATACCCCTCCCACTTGACCAGATATTCTATCTCCTCTGGTTGTCCCTTTTTTGGTTTGGAGTTCAGGATGCCCTCGACAAAGTGTTCCATCTCTCCTTTTATGAAGATTGGGGGGGGTGGGGAGTTTTGCTGTTTGGATTTGTCATGGAAGTGAGGCTTCACCCTATCCACATGGAACATGTTGTGTATCTTGTGGAGGTCCAATTGGTAAGCATGGCTCCCTACTTTCGACAAGATTGAATAAGGGCCCGTTCACTTGTGGTCTAGCTTCTTCATAGGTCATCTAGTCCTGACGTATTCCATATTCAACCAGACATGATCACCCTCCTTCCAGTTTGGGGCCTCTTGGCATTTCTAGTTTGCGTACTCCGCATAGGCCTTGTTGGTTACCCAAATTCATGTATTAGACAGCTTTGGGTGGTAACCCTTGTTGGCAAAGAACAGTGAGACACCCGTTGTCATGCTTGGGGTGTTGTTGTATACAAACTCAGCTATAGGGAGGAGGAGGTCCCAGTTGTCCTGGTCATAAGAGCAATAGATTCGAAGGTATGCCTCCACAGATTGGTTTACATGTTCTGTTTGTCCATCCGTTTGGGGGTGGTATGCAGTAGATAGGCGGGATTCGATTCCTAGTACCCTGCAAAGCTCCCTCCGAATTGGGACACAAATAGGGAGCCCCGGTCAGAAGTTATATCGGAGGGCATCCCATGCTTTGAGAAGACGTGTGTAATGAATAAATTGGCAAAGTCTTCTGCGTTATCCATCATATGACAAGGAACATATATGGCCTGTTTGGTGAGCTGACAGACTACTACAAGGATAGTGTCGTATTTCTCCGGACCTGCTGTGACTGGGAGCTGGGTAATGTGGTCCAGGGAGATTGAAGACCAAGGTTGTTGACCAATTGGTAGTGGACGGAGGTTCCCATAAGGTTTGGAGCAACTGGCTTTGGCTCTCAGACATGGACCTCCCCTCTTTATCATCCCATCCTCCCAGACGAGAGATTCCTCTTTGTTGCATGCAATCCTCCTCAGTGCTTCAATCATGGTCGTGTCCTTTGGAGCTTCCCTTACCCGACTCACCAATAAGTCCTCTTTCATGAGGTTGGTAGTGTTCAAGCGTTCCAGGGGTATGAGTCCCCTTTCCCTTCCTGAAAGGACCTGATCCCTTTGAGCTCCTTTCTTTGGGTACACGTCTGATCTCCTGGTGAGCGCATCTGGTTTGGCTCCAAACCTCCCTGGTCGATAGTTGATGATGAAATCGTATCCTCAGAGGAGCTCTGCCCACCGAGCTTGTCGCGTTGTCAGTTGTTTTGTGGTGGAGAAGTACTGGAGGTTGTTGTGATCAGAGTATACCTGGATCTGGTGTTATGAGCCTTTGCAGTATGCCCTCCATTGTTTAAAGCAGTCCACGGTGGCTAAGAGCTCCTTATCATAGATGTCGTAGTTCAGCTCCGCAGAGATCATGGAACGTGTGTAAAAGGCTATGGGATGTATCTCCCCTGTTTCTGGATCCAACTGAGAGCGAATCCCTGCTATAGCCAAGTCAGAAGCATCACACTCTAAGATCACTGGTAAATCCGGGTTGTAATGTCCTAGTACTGGAGCCTTGGAAAACACTGTTTTCAGGAGCTTGAAGGCACTGCTACACTCTTGTGTCCAATTCCACACTGGGTCTTTCCGGAGGAGTTTCATGAACACCTTGGTAATTCCCGAGTAGTTGTCTATGAACCTCCTATAGTAGTTTGCGAATCCAAGGAACACCTGGAGCTCCTTCACTGTTTTTGGTCTTGGCCAGTCCATTACCGCTTTCACATTTTTCGGGTCCATAGATACCCCCAAGTATTCGACAGTGTCGACATGAAATGCACATTTCTCCAGTTTTGCATGGAGATGGTTCGTTCGCAGTTGCTTGAGGACCTTCCTAACGTGTTCTACATGAGAAGCTTCATCGTCCGAATAGATCAGTATGTCGTCCAGGTAGATCACTACACAAATATCCACCATATCGTGAATGATCTTGTTCATGAAGAATTGGAATGCAGATGGAGCAGTCATGAGTCCGAAGGGCATTACCAGATACTCGAACGACCCATACTGGGTTCGGAATACAGTTTTCCACCCGTGTCCCTGGGCTACCCTGACATTGTTGTATCCTGCACTCAGGTTGATCTTTGTGAAAATCTTTGCCTTCCATAGCTGATCCACCAGGGTACCTATCAGGGGGAGGGGGTACCTATTATTCTTCATGATCTTGTTCAGAGCTCGATGGTGCCATCCTTCTTCTTGGCAAACAAGATGGGGGCTCCTGCAGGGGAACTGGAGGATTGTATGAACCATTTTCCCAACATCTCATCGATGTATTCCTTAAGAGATTTCAGCTCCTTCTCAGACGTGTTGTAGAGTTTTCCTAGAGGAGGTATCACGTCTCCTTCCATTTCGATTTTGATATCATAAGGTCGGTGTGGAGGTAGCGTCCTTGCTTCTCCTGGTGAGAATATGTCCAGGTAGTCCTGGTATTGAACGGGGATGGATTTCTTTAACTCCTCCATCTCCTGGTGTTTTAATGTTTCTTCATCAAGTTCCTTGAAGACCTCCCCTTGTCCCAGATTAGGGTTCCCACTTTCAGGATCCTTTGGTTGTTTCACCTCCTTTAGGGAGCTGCTATCACTCGCCCGGAGCATTTCTTTGCTAGGGGACCCCTCCTTTGTGTGCGATATGTGAAGGAAGTATGCTGGGGTTCCCTCCCTCAATAGGCGATCCATTCCAGCAGCTCCTATTAAACTAATGGGTTTCCCTTGTATGGTGGGGTCCAATTTCCGCTCCACCACATGGGAACCCACTATGAGCTGTTTCCTTCAGAAATTGTTATGCCTTATTGAACCCTTGGGAGTGGTTAGACCAGACCTTGACGGAATCTTGGGTATGTTCAGACTTTCGATGTCTAAGGTGGGGAGATCAGGGTAAGGTCCATGTTCCCTCCTCTTCTTCCTCCACCAGACTTTTTGCTTAGCTCCAGGCCAGGAGGAGGATTGTTCCGTGTCTCTACTCTTCCACTTTTGATAGGCCTCCTCTGAATCCTTCACTGGTTGCGGGATTACTGCCTCTGTGGCAGATTGTCTGGCCCCGTGGATTTCCTCCACCTCTTGTTCTGTGCTTTCGCTCGCGAATGCTAGCCATTCGTTGATCCCCATAAGGATTGGATTGTCTGGCCCTAGATTTCTGTCTGAGGGGAATAGCTTGCATGGACCTGGTTGTCTCGACTCGTACTCCTCGTCCTTCACTTCTTCCAGCTTTACCTTTGTCCTTGAAGCTTTAAGGGGAGCTTCAGGAGGTTGTTGGAGAGCTTCTTTGCATATTTTCCTGCTGTTTACCCCCCTTTCTAGCTCCTCAGTACCTCCCTTGGTGCCTGGTTGGACAATTTCCAATGCAAGGGCTGCTGAGATTCATGTTGCGGGGCTTCGCAGTTGGCCCTGATCTACCTCGAAGCCCCCTTTCCATTTCCCGCCTCGTCCAATAGTTCCTGCTCACTTTCATTTGGTCAGTCCTGAATGTGAACATTGCAGATGTCGTCCACTCCTTCCCTTTCCTCTACTATGATTCCGGCGCAAATCTGTTCTAAAGGACAAGTTGAATCATCCTTGCGACCTCCCCCTTGGTTGGTCGTTGTCAGGCCCATGCTTTGGCGTCCCACTCCACCGCCCGGCATTCCGAGATCTGTCCTTTATTGTAATCTCTCCTTTATTGTCCTTTCTCATTACACATACCCTTTCATCCTAGCTCCTCCCTTATTGTCTTTTCCTCTACCCTGCAGGTACTACACGTATAACTCCTAGTAGTTAGTCTGGCGCTCCACACCGATGCGCTGATCCGTAGATATAAATACTGCCTGTACGATACTGTAGTTCCTCACTTAGATCTCCGTTCCAACTTAGATTATCCTCATAACGCCCTTGACTTGAGACTCCCTCTGTACTCTTGTCACTCTCTGGTCTTCAGGCTCATCGCCTTGAAGTACTTCTTACTCTAGCCTTAGGACTTATAAGCTTTGGTTCGCTCCTCGTCATTGGCGATACCGCCGCTCCGACTTGGCTGCTCCTGGCTCTCTCCTTCTTTACTCTTGATCTCTGGGGACTAGCGGTGTAACGGCGGTGTTGTTCATAACTTCACTACTATCCCATTTGACCTTCCGCCCTTAGACACCTTGTAGCCTCTGGCACGGTTATACGGTGTACATGATCTTAACAGTCATTCCTTTTCCTCAAGTTGAATCGGCCTTGGAAGCTCTCTCTGAGCTTCCTGGATCCTCCACTGGACGTTCCAATGATTCTGGGTTAGGGCAGTCCTTTGCCCAGTGCTCCTTTCTTCCACAATGCATGCAGAGCTCTTGTCTACATCTTCTCCACTTCTCTGCTCCTTCTTCGGGGGTCCATTTCCTCCCGGCATCAGTAACTCCTGGCCAAAGGACCGCTTCCGTCCATTCTCCTCCGTCCCTACAATGGCAGCAGTTTTCTTCTTCTTCTTGACTTTTGTCTTCATATTTGTCCCCACCCCCCCAAGCTGCGGAAGCCCTTTGTCATCCCTCTTTCCAGTTGGACCTGTTTTGGAACCTTCCTGGTTTTGGATTGGAGGTCCAGATGTCAGCTGGATCTCATTCCCTGTGCAAGGGGAACTTATAAGGAGCTTCGGGTGCTAGCTCCAACCCGGGGAAGTGACTCAGCCATCCTTGCAGTGTTTTTTCACTGTGGAGGTTCCTCAAACTCTCTACTTGTGCACATACAGCTCCCTCCAGCTTTGTGAACACTTGAGTCTACTCGTTGTAGGATCAAGGCTCTTCCCTTCTGGTGACCACCTGTAAAGGCAACCAGGAAGCTACCCCTTTCTTGAGGTAGATGGGTCCGAATTTGGAACTGAACTCCTGTTTAAACTCTGTCCAGTCCTTGAGACAGGTATACTCCCCCCTCAGTCGTTGTCGATTCAACGTATCAAAGTGGGAGAGTGCTGCCCATCAGTGAGGTAACTGGCTGCCAAAGTACATGTGTCCTTTTCTCGAGCATATATAGTAGAACGTACCCCAAACATCCTCTCCAAACTGAGGACCCACGTCTTCCATGCAGAACAATCGTCACCTGCAAAGCTCTCAATCTTACCAACGTCAAGTTTCAACTCAATGGTGATTTGATTTTTTTGCTCATTGCTCTCCCATGTATTTCGTCCTTCATTGGACTGCTTTACGGTGCTAACCCTGTCTTGGATCATAGTACCAGGGTTGGTCAGGGTCATAGCGGGTTGGAGGTACTTTGGGAGCTCCAGTGGGAAGCTCCCCTCTGTCCTCATTGTCCCTGCCACTGTTCCTACCCAACTGGGTATGTTCCCCTTCATTGGAACCTTCGGAACCATTATCACCCGGTCCTCCTGAGGGTGGTGGCGGAGGGGGGGCCCCTCCCCTGCTCCTTCCTTCCTGTCCCCTTTGATCCTGTCCCCCCTGGCTCATAGGTCATTCTCCGATCTCTCAAGTGACTTGAGAGGTGTGGGGGAGGTACTCTATCAGGGAGGTCAAACCCTCCTTTGACTCCTCCACTCGCGGCTATTCCACCGTCCTCCAATGTGTACCTTCCTCCCTCCGGTCTCACGTACTCCTCTAGCTCTGCTCTTTGCACGTGAGCTCCCCATTCCTGAATACATTGCCTATCCACACTCGGGGTGGTAGGTAGCGGGACTGTTTGTCCTTCCTGAGGGTTCCCTTCCCTAACTCCCATAAGAGTACGTCTAGTAAAGGATATCTCTCAATGACTTAAGCCTGCTGCTGGATCATTATTGCTGATTCCTGAGAGTGTGCCAAGTCAACAACCATGCCAGGTCAGTCCGTTTGAGCTCCCGTTACAAAGGAAGTTCCAAATACCTCCGCCTCTTTGTGAACTGCCAACATTCTTCGTTGGTTTGGCCCCCTTTGACTCTCCGCTCCCACTGCCTGAGACTGCATCGATACTGACCCTTGATAGGATATGACTGATGGATTGCTCAATCTTGAAGGAATGTGTACAGGGTTGGGGACCAACTGAGCTGTCAGATTGTGTCCAGAGATCTGTGATGAATGTTGTGCACCATCCAGCCTTACTTTGCCAAACTGATATCTGTTACGATCACTTCTTTTTCATCTTATCTTTTTCCTTATCTCTTGTCTTATCTTTTATCTTTTGTTTTATCTTCTATCTTTCTTATCCTATATCTTGTCTTATCTTGTTACCTGACCTATTATTCATGCTTACTGATACAACACCAGGCTCACCACGCAGTAAACCACCGGAGTCGTCATCCAGATTGTGGTTGTTAGGATTGTCATTGTTGGCACCCGGATCGTGGAGATTCAATCCGAGTGATAGACCGGCCCCAAGCCGGAGCGACCACGGGGGGTTGTCCATGGCGAGGGTTCAAAACTTGGACAGGTTGTCCATCACCAGTATACAAAGTATTGTACTCAAACTGTTGATCTTCTTCTATAGCTTCAGGAAGAGTTGATGTAGTAGGAACAGTGGCTGGACCGAAACCGCGATTACGGCGATGTGGTTGACCAATAGCAGAAATAGATTTGGAGAAAGGGGCAAATGATTGGGCTGTAGTGAAGAAAGTGTTTTCTTTGGAGTTAGCTCTAAATTGAGCTAGAGTTCTTGGAGGCATAAAAAATGATATGTCAGTATGACGTTAATGGATTGAGTTTAACTATACTGTTAAGATCATGTACACCGTGTAACCGTGCCAGAGGCCACAAGGTGTCTAAGGGCGGAGGGTCAAATGGGACAGTAGTGAAGTTATGAACAACACTGCCATTATGCCACTAGTCCCCGGAAATCAAGAGTAGAGAAGAAGAGAACCAGAAGCAGCCAAGTCGGAGCAGCGGTAACACTGACGATGGGGAGTGGACCAAAGAACCTTCACAGTCTTAAGGTCAGAGTAAGTGTCACAAAGTGTCAGTGACGGAGTGACTAAGTGGGGCGGCAGTGCGGAGCAACTGAGTAAACGGTCGAAGCGGAGCAACGGAGCGAAGCGTGGACAGGCTGGTCCCAAGATAATGACAGAGAGGTCAAGATAAGGGACCAGGTAGTGGGGAGTTGGCTTTATATACATAATCTGATCTGCGAGAAATAATGATGTAATACTGTACAGTTGAGAATAAGGAAGGTGGCAGAAGCCGGTAGAAGGAGAAGGGTAACAGATGAATCAGTAATCGATGAAGGGGGTCAGGTGGATCAGTAATTGATGAGGGTTTGACAATGGTGGGACGTGAAAGTGATGGAGTGATGTATCGTACAAATAAGGGCGTAGAGACGGTGAGAAAAGGAAAATGATAGGGGCTACGTACTTCATGACATTACCCCCCTCCTTATGACCATTGTCCTCGATGGTCAAGCTTTAGCTGCTGAGGGGTGTTTCTTGTGAAATGCTCGGACGATCTTCGGCGCACGACTAAGGTTGGGTGCTGGTTCCCATGAGTTATGTCCTGCGTCGCAACCCTTCCACTTAACCAGGTATTCCAACCTCTTCCACCTAACTCGACTGTCCAAAATGTCCTCAACTTCGTACTCTGGCTCGTCTTCATCTTCTAGATATACTGGCTCCCGTGGTGTTGGTATTTCTCCATTGATAGTGTTCCCTTTCCAGGGATAGAGCATGAAAAACAGGGTGAAGGCGGTCAAGGGAGATGGGGAGGTCAAGGCGGTAGTCCAGGGGTCCAATTTTCTCCAGGATGCGGTAGGGTCCAAGCTGTCGGTCCCCTAGCTTCTCACTGGATAGTTGGAGGTTGATGTCTTCTGCGCTGAGCCAAACAAAATTTCCGACTTTAAACTGGTGAGCCTTCCGCTTTCCTCGTTCGTATCCTTCCTTCTGTTGCTTCTTTCCTAAGTGTAAAGCGGCCCCTGCATCCTGTCGGGCTTCTCGGAGTATCTGTATGCGGTCGTCTACAGCTGGGATCCCGCTGCATTGTCCAACTGGGATGTTAAACAAGGGGAGATATCCATAGGTTAGCTCGAATGGGGACATGCCAAGTGCAGAATGGGTTCGCGAGTTGATTAC
>MU795742.1:0-11852 GCA_027886305.1 Lentinula aff. lateritia
AAACAATGCTTTTTGCTGGTACGAAAGCATCAAGCATTATCTCCTGCTCAAAACTTAAAGAGTCCTTATCACCACTTTCCTTGCTCACTGCTGAAAACAAAGCTAGTTAGAGAAGCACCTTCTGATCATATCTATATCCTTGAACCCCGGCATATCATCACCCATCTCAGTGTATATAAACGACCCAAGGGGACATATGGGATTCAGTCAGACATGTTAGCTATTTGTTGGGCATTAAACCAAGGACGTAGGTAGATAGAGGTAAAATTATCAATATAAGCAGTGTAAAAATTAAACAGAAATATGATTAGAATGGTGTTCTTCATTTTGAAGTTAGAGGCAGCAGTAAAGGACAAACTCGAAAACCAACATGACAAGTGATGGAAGGCACATGTAGAGAATAATCAAAGGAAGACTTCATAGAACTGCATTCAGAATTGAAAGAGATACAGCAAAAATATTGAAACTCACCTCAAAGTTGCAGGCAGCAGTGAGGACCTGACTTAAAAAATCACAGACATAACAAGCGATGACAGAGACTTGTAGAGGATATCCAGGCGAAGAATTCGCACTATATAGTATAGAAATCCATTAGGAATTGAAAGAGATACAGATGAAATAGTGTTACTCACCTCGGAGTTGCAAGCAGCAGCGAGGGCCTCTCTCAAAAAGTGACCGACATGAGAAGCAATGGCAGGAGGTTGTAGAGGATAGTCAGGCGAAGAATTCGCACTATATAGAGTAGAAATATATCAGGAATTGGCAGAGATACAGCTGAAATAGTGTAGCTCACCTCAGAGTTGCAAGCAGCAGCAAGCGCCTCACTCAGCAAAATCTCGGGATGCATGAACTGGAGGTAGCGTAACACAAGAAAAGATTTCATGAATTCAAACATCACAATCAGGATTCATAGAGTTTGAGAGTAGAAGCAATGGTCATGGTGGGAGCCAAATTATTCGAAGATGGCAGGTAAAATAAATCCTCGGCAACATATCGAACAGAAGTAGATATGGAAAGGTATTGTGCACCATGATATATCATAGCCTGAGGAGTTGCCTATGCATATTTTAAGCCGAATAGAGGAGAAAAAATTATTACAATCGCTTTAGCCCTTCTGAGTCAGTCACTCCTCGTCCTCATCCATAGCACTAGCATCATCACTTCTCGAATCATCTGGATCCATTGCATTGAGCTCCTCCTCCGTTGGAAACTTGTAGAGTTTCTGAACCTCATTCCCATACTTCTTCATAAAGTCCTCCTCTGATAGAAAAGCCCAGTCTGCCACCTTCAACTTCTTTCGCTTATCAAGGGATGGTAAGGCAATCTTTGCATTGACATATCGCTTCCTAATTTGCGGAGGAAGAGAGTTGAATTGCTCCGGAATAAACCAGTCAAGAGCACAATATTTGGGAAGCTTCCTGAAGATCGACTTCTTGTTCGACGGATGTAACTTTCGAGGTTTCTTCCTATATGAGTGACGATTTGATCCAGTTAAATCAGCTACTGTACGGATACCTTTGTCGATGTCATGCTTGATGAAATGTGTTGCATTTTCACTGCGGAGATTCTTCACCAAGATATGAAGCGATCCATCATCAGCATCTTCATCTTCAGAGTTACACTCAGGCTCCGCAATCAGGCTCTTAAGCCGATCATTGAAGCCTGAATCCCGAGCATACTTGATGCGAGCCTTCATGAGCTGAGATGGACAATGAATGAAAGTCTGGATGAAAAAGAATGAAATGAACCTTTTTTTGTCGTTTATACATTACCCTCTTAACTGCATCAGAAGCGAGTTTTCCTTTCTCCCTCGACTCTTTCAGAATTTGCTTCTTCAGATGAGAGTACACATAGTTCCGGTAGATTTGGCGCAGAAAAGCTGTATTATGAATGTACTCCAAATTCGGCTCGAAGTACACATAACCATGACTTTGCAATCCAAGCTCGAAGCTCGAAATAGCAATACTCTCCATGGTAAGGTTGTAGAGTGATGTGGGTGAGGCACCAAGCACATCAGGACGCCATTTAGCAACACCAAATAAGCTTATGACACTGAAAGTCATTCGCAAGCTATGGTCATCCACTTGAGCAATCGCACTGGCAATTGTCCCAGGATCAATCTGGCATGTCCTTCGAAGAGACTCTACAGCTTCAAGTGATTCATGGGAAAGGGAAACTTTAGGCTTCTTCAGTACTTCATCGACTTCTTGGCGATTAGAAAATCTAAGAGTGAATACTTGATGGTAAGAATAAGTGGCAATATAACAACTTTAACGGCCTACCTTTGCCTAAAATTTGCAATGTCGATGTTACTTGGGGTCTCGGGAGCAACATTTTCTGACACAGAGTTCCACAGTATGCGTATATGAATCTCAAATGCTCGCTACAGGGCTATCTTGAATAATTTTTTTTCTTTCAAGTGGCACAAAAAGACACTGACTTTGAGGCCCCGCGCATCTTCTGGAATATCCTCACTCTTGATATGATACATATCACTCTTCTTCTTCTCTTCCCCGGTTGGTTTTGGACTGGCCTTATGAGCTTTATGGAACCTTTTGCTTGGACCTGTGGATTGAGGCTGCGAGGGTGATTGTGACCGCTGGCGCTTTCGTGATGATGCTCCTGCTCTAGACTGAGTTGGCTCAGGTGATTGGTCACCCTGCTGAGGTTTCGAGTTGGATGCAGGGTCTGGCATCGAAGAACAAAAGTAAAGGATGCAAAGACAGTTTCGATTGCATTTCAACCAGTGGCAATTATATCATTGCCTCATGTTTCAGTCCTTTGTCCGAGTCCTTTTCCCAGTTACATGTTTTTGTCATGTACCCCAACTCCAGCACAAATCTTTGACAAGAATGAAGACATAATAATATTAGCAATGTTCACCAAATTGTATCTACAGTGATTATATAGACTCTAACTGTTTCAACGCGTTGAAAGACATCGGAGATTGCTGACCGTGTCAAGTCTCATGACATAAAGTATTAGATAGATATTGGAGCCTAGACCAGAGTCACGTAGAGGGAAGTGTGCCCACCAGGTGCCCAGCAAGGTTTCGGAAAGGTGCCATTAAGGCACCTCTTGTCATAGTGCCCTTCAACTTGCCCGCGGTGAGAGTGGATGATCATGGAAATAGCGGAGGACTTGAAGGCGAAGATCGCTGTGATTCAGAACATAAATACGGTCGTCAAGGCGTAGTAGCTTGTCACTACCTAAGCTCCAACGTTCATTGGAAGGATCTTTTGCAAGTTCCAAACCAACAACGGAGCTCGGGTCAGCGGGAAGGGCGAGGATGATAGCCTGGTGTAGGGCTTCGATATCCATGATAATCGAGGCTCGTAAAGCCGGGCCTTCCAAGAAGGTAGCTCGAAGAGACGCAGTGAGTTGTTCGTTAGTAAAGATAGGACAGAAATTATGAGGGTTCACTTGGGCGTAGCTGATATCCCCCTCTTTAGGGTAGATGTCCCAGCGTCTAGTTATCGAATCGGGTTTCTCGCCGAGTTTCCCCGGTCGGAAGCGAATGACCATATTAAATTGATGTAAAAATTCTGACCATCGGACCTGTCGGCGTGTGAGAACCTTGGTAGTAGAAAAATACTCAAGATTCTTGTGATCGGTGACGACGTCCACCGGATCACCTGAGCCTTCCAGATAATGATGCCAAGCTTTAAAGGCCTCGAAGATGGCCAGTAGCTCTTTCTCGTGAGTATCGTAATTGAGTTCAGCAGCATGAAGCGTTCTGGAAAGGAAGGCTAGAGGATGAATTTCACCGTCAGCATATTGGATGGAAAGAATCGCCGTAATGGCGTAGTCGGAAGTCTCCATGATAAGTGGGCGGTTCGGCTCCCAATGGGCCAGTATCGGCGCAGAAGTAAAAGCAGTTTTGAGATTTTTGAAGGCCTCTTGACAGCTGCTGTCCCAGATCCAAGGAGCACCTTTCCAGGTAAGCCGAGTCATCGGCACAACAATATCACTATAATTATAGATAAAATGACGATAGAAATTTGCAAAACCCAGGAAGGACTGAATGTCCTTAACCTTCCTCGGAATCGGCCACTCTAGAACTGTCTGAACTTTCTCCTTGGACATAGTCAATCCGTCGGGAGAAAGAATATAACCCAAATACTCAACAGTATCCATATTGAATTCGCACTTCTTGGGATTGGCATAAAGCCGATGATGGCGAAGTTGCCAAAGAACTTCCTTGACGTGTTCTTGGTGTTCTTCTGGCGTATCAGAATAGATCAGAATGTCGTCTAAATAGACGATGACACAAACATCGAGCATGTCAGAGAAGATATCATTAACAAACTGCTGGAAAGCCGCAGGGGCGTTCGTAAGGCCGAACGGCATAACTTTCCATTCGTAGGAGCCGTAACGGGTCCGAAAGGTGGTCTTCCATTCATCACCTTCAGCAATTCTGACTAGATGATAAGCGTGAGCGAGATCCAATTTGGTGTATATTTTAGCTCTTTTCGGAGCGTCGAGAAGATCTGAGATGAGTGGGAGTGGGTAACGATCCTTTTTGGTAATACGATTGGGTCCACGGAAGTCGACGCAAAGGCGAAGTTTGCCGTCTTTCTTCGGGACGAAGAGGACCGGAGCGCCGTGAGGAGAGGAAGATGGGGTGATGGCACCAGTAGCCAGCTGTTTGTCAATAAAGTCTTTAAGGGTGACTAGCTCCTTTTCAAACAAAGGATAAATACGGCCGAGAGGTGGCGAAGCGCCTTCTTCCAAGTCAATCTTCAAATCATAGGGTCTATGTTCTGGTAGTGCGTCTGCAGCGATCTCGTCGAAAACATCTGCAAACTCTGCGTACTCTGCTGGGATAGAAGGAGGAAGTGGAGGGACAGTAGGAGCGATGGAGGAGCAGTCGGCGGCGCGGGCCGCGACCTCTGAGTGAACAGCACGAAGAAGGATAGGTTCCATACCAGCGTCCTTGCAAGCCCTGTTAAAGACTGCAGCACTTACCAGTGCAATGTCGACCTCGGGAGTTTCCAGCTGAGCAGCGAATTGAGAGACCATAGGATAGGAATAGATGGGTTCAAAAGGGAATTTGGACGAGAGGGGCTTGGCCCGTGAAGTCCGAGAGCGGGAGCAAGAGCGAGAGCGAAGTGAGTCCCCGGGAGGGGTCTCCAGAATTGTCGGTGAAACCGACGGCGAAAGTTCCGGTAGCGGAACAGCGACCTTTGCATCAACGGTGTTGATAGCAGAAGGCACAGACGTCTGTGAAGAATCAAAGTGTGAAGTGTTACGGAACGTAATGTTTCGAGATGCCCAGTCAATCAATGGATTGTAGCGGAATAAGAAACTGTAACCTAATACTGCTTTACAAGATGAATCTAAATGAGTAACATAAAAAGGCAATAGAAGCAGCTCACCGGAAGGAAACCGAACAGCGATATTCGCCATATCGGTAATTGGTTTAGAAGATAATGAACCATCAAAGAGACAAAGATTAACAGGAGAGATTTTGGTCGTTGGAATAGAATTTTGAGAAACATAACGAGTATCAATGAAAGAGTCAGTGGAACCAGAATCAACAAGAGTAGGAAATTTAAGAAGAGTAGAAATGGGTTCGGCCGGGGTGGCCGAATCGGATAACGAAAATTCAGTAGTCAATGATATTACAAGAGAGCGTTCAATAGAGGAAAGAGCGGACGCATTGAGATATAACTCCCCAGGTGAGGTGCGAACCTGATCAACACAGCTCCCGTTTCGTACCGGGGAACAAGAGCTGCGGATTAGTTTTCCGATTCCTCTTCCACAACTTCGATAGTTGCTTCGGGGGTTTCTTCAACCTCGGCAGCGCGGCCCTTCGATTCTCGGGCCTTTCGCTTGTTGCAGTCAGCAATCTGATGCTTACCACCGCAGAAGAGACAAAGGTTGTTCTTCATCCTTCTTTCCCGTTCTGAGGGAAGTACTTTACCATCTGCTCCTAGATGGTTGAATGCGGGGCGCTGACCGCCGGATTGGCCGGAATTCGAAGAGTTCTGGGGCTTACCATTGTTGTTAGGTTTACCTCCAGAGAAAGGTTTAGGCTTCAGCGTGAACAGCGCCGAAGAGCCAGAAGGCTGAGAATTGTTTTGCTGGTTAGTAGAACCAGTCTTAAAGTCTGAGGAACCCTTCTTCGGGTTCCGAGCAACAAAAGGCTTACCAGCCTCACGCTTTCTAGTTTCTTCGCGCTTCCAGTAACGGTTGTCAATACGAAGAACTTCTTGACAATAG
Source organism: Lentinula aff. lateritia (assembly GCA_027886305.1). NCBI lineage: Eukaryota > Fungi > Basidiomycota > Agaricomycetes > Agaricales > Omphalotaceae > Lentinula > Lentinula aff. lateritia. The sequence continues at coordinate 6,226 of MU795742.1, forward strand.
TCGGCGAGCGTCGCCGGCTCGGGCAAACGCGCCATTTCGTCCTTAATGCGTTCAGCCAAACCTCGTCCATAAGCCCATTTCAGGGCAGCAGAATCCCAGTTGGTGCTAGCAGCCAGGGTGTTGAACCGGATGTTGTATTTCCGGATGTTCTCGGTTTCCTTCATCTTCAGATTACCGAGAGAATCTTTGGCCTCGCCTTGTGCGTCGTAAACGCCGAAATTGTCCTGAAGCTCCTTTACAAGGGCCTTGAAGGAGGACGTCCAGGCCGGCAGGGAGTCGAGATCCGGGTCGAGGATATCAGGGACAAACCACTCTTTGGCTGACCCACTGAGATAGGAAAGAGTATAATTCACCTTCCGCTGGTCGGTGAAGTACTTGGGACGGTCATTGAAGACCAGGGCGAGATTGACAAAGAACGTCTTGAGTTTTCGGGGGTCCGAACTGTCGAATACCTTCGGCTCCTTGACCTTGCTCTTGGATTCAGAGCTGTCAGAGGGACGGCCGAGGGCGGCGAGAACAGTACCGAGGGTTTCAATGGAACCCTTGAATCCCGAGAGAAGTTCCAACATAGCACGTTGCTCGTTGGGGATGTCAGGAGAGTTTGGGGAACGAGGTCCACCAGGTCCACCAGGTCCGCCAGGTCCGCCGGGACCGCCAGGACCACCAGGTCTACTGGGGTCACCAGGCTCACCATGCGGTAAACCGCCGGAGTCGTCATCCAGATCGTCATGATTATTGTCGGCACACGGATTGTCGGGGTCGACAGGAGGGTCTTGATCATCATGATCACCAGTGTCCAAATCGAAGTGAGGAGGCGGGTCACGAGGAGATTCTGAAGCAGCTCGACGTTGAGGTTGTTTACCCATACGGCGAGCTATGGCTTGGAGTATTGGAGAATCAATTCAAGTTGTAGACCGGCCCCGAGCCGGAGCAACCAGGGGGTTGTCCACGGCGAGGGGTCAAAACTTGGACAGGTTGTCCATCACTGGTATCCAGAGTGCTGTACTCGAATTGCTGATCTTCTTCCATAGCTTCAGGAAAAGTCGACGTAGTAGGGACTGTAGCTGGACCGAAACCGCGATTACGGCGACGTGGTTGACCGATGGCAGAGATGGATTCGGAGAAAGGGGCGAAGGATTGGGCTGTGGTGAAGAAAGTGTTTTCTTCAGAGTTAGCTCTAGATTGAGCTCGGGTTTTCGGAGGCATAAAAAGTGATATGTCAGTACGACATTAACAGATTGAGTTTAATTATACTGTTAAGATCATGTACACCGGGTAACCGTGCCAGAGGTCACAGGTGTCTAAGAGTGGAAGAACGAGTGGGACAGTAGTGAAGTTATTAACAACACCGCCGTTATGCCATTAGTCCCCGGAGATCGAGAGTATAGAGGAGGGAGTCTAGTAGCAGCCAAGTCGGAGCGGCGGTAACGCCGGTGACGAGGAGCGAGCCAAAGAACTTATAAGTCCAAAGGCTATAGAGAGAGTACTTCAAGGCGTTGAGCCTGAAGACTTAGAGGAGCACAGAGTTAAGGAGGGAATCTAAGTCGATAATTAGAATGAGGAACTACAGTAGCGTACAGGCAGTATTTATATCTACGGATCGGCACATTGGTACGAAGCGCCAGACTAAGTACTAGGAGCTATACGTGTAGTACCTGCAGGGTAAGGTAAAAGACAATAAGGAGGGACTAGAAGGAATGGGTATGTGTAGCGAGAAAGAACAATAAAGAGAAGAATACAATAAAGGGTGGATCTCAGGATACCAAGTGGCAGAGCAAGGCGCCGAGGCATGGACTTGACAGTAGAGAATAAGACAATAAGGAGAGACTAGAAGGAATGGGTATGTGTAGCGAGAAAGAACAATAAAGAGAAGAATACAATAAAGGGTGGATCTCAGGATACCGAGTGGCAGAGCGAGGCGCTGAGGCATGGGCTTGACACGCCGAGGCATGGACTTGACAGATACAAGTTGTCTGAGTTGAAGAGAGCAATCTAAGTTGGTGAGGATAATCTCAGTTGATAATTAAACTGAGGAACTAAAGTACAGTACAGAAGTATTTATATCAACTACTCGGCGGCTCGGAGCAAAGCGCCAGACTAACTAATAGAGGCTGTACGTTTAGTACCATCAGGGTAAGGAATAAGACAATAAAACTAGACTAAGGCAAAAGGGAATGTGTAGCGAGAAAGAACAATAAAATAAAGATTACAATAAGTTCCAGATCTTCGGAAAGCCGACACCGGCGGTAGGCGCCAAGCATGGTCTTGACAGCAGGGCATAGCTCCTGGGAACCAGCACCCAACCTTAGCCGTGCTCCGAAGGTCGTTCGAGCCTTCCACAAGAAACACCCCACGGCAGCAAAAGGTTGACCATTGAGGGCAATGGTGGTAAGAAGGGGGGTAATGTCATGAAGTACGTAGCCCCTATCATTTTCCTTTTTTCATTGTTTCGGCACCCTTACTTGTATGATTACATCACTATCAAATTCCATCAAGTACTGATCCACCTGACCCCCATCATTAATTACCAATCCACCTGTTACCCTTTTCCTTCTACTGTCTTCCCCCACCTTCCTTGTTCCTGAACTGTACAGTATTACATTGTCATTTCTCGCAGATCAGATTATGTATAAATAGCCAAACCCCCACAGCCTGGTCCCTTATCTTGACCTCTCTGTCATTATCCTGGGACTAGGTATATGTTTACTTAGTATTACCTATGACTATGATACTCAATATATCTCTGTCATTATCTTGGGACCAGTCCATCTTTGCTCCGCTCAGTTGCTCCACATTATCGCTCTGCTCTCTGCTCTGCTTAGTCACTCCATGTCTAGCCCATGCCTCGGCGCTCTGTCAAGCCCATGCCTCGGGCCTCCATATCGCCGCTTGGTATTCCGAAGATCCACCTTTTATTGTAATCTCTCCTTATTGTTCTTTCTCGCTACACATACCCTTACGTTCTAGTCTCTCCTTATTGTCTTTTACTTTACCCTGCAGGTACTACACGTATAGCTCCTAGTAGTTAGTCTGGCGCTCCGCACCGATGCACCGTTCCGTAGATATAAATACTGCCTGTACGCTACTGTAGTTCCTCAGTTTAATTATCAACTTAGATTCCCTCCTTAACTCTGTGCTCTTCTAAGTCTTCAGGCTCATTGCCTTGAAGTACTCTCTCTATAGCCTTTGGACTTATAAGTTCTTTGGCTCGCTCCTCGTCACCGGCGTTACCGCCGCTCCGACTTGGCTGCTACTAGACTCCCTCCTCTATACTCTCGATCTCCGGGGACTAACGGCGTAATGGCGGTGTTGTTAATAACTTCACCACTGTCCCACTCGTTCTTCCGCACTTAGACACCTGTGGCCTCTGGCACGGTTACACGGTGTACATGATCTTAACACGCTCCGCCTCACCGCTCGGTATTCCGAGATCTACCTTTTATTGTAATCTCATCCTTATTGTTCTTTCTCGCTACACATTCCCTTTCTATCTAGTCTCCTCCTTATTGTTTTGTCCTCTCTCTTATTCTCTTATTGTCTTATTCTCTACCCTGCAGGTACTACACATATAGCTCCTAGTAGTTAGTCTGGCACTCCACCCTGATGTGCCGATCCGTAGGTATATATACTGCCTGTACTACACTGTAGTCCCTCAGTTTAATTATCAACTGAGATTATCCTCATCAACTCAGATCATTCTCTTCAACTCTTCAGGCTCGTTGCCTAGCAGTACTCTGACTCTAACCTCAGGACTTACAAGTTCTTTGGTTCGCTCCTCGTCACCAGTGATACCACTGCCCCAACTTGGCTGCTCCTGGTTCTCTCCTTCTCTACTCTCAATCTCCGGGAACTAGCGGCGTAATGGTGGTGTTTTTAATAACTTCACCACTGTCCTATCACAGCTTCTGCTCTTAGTTACCAATCGGCCCTTGGCGTGGCTTATCGGTATACATGATCTTAACACTCCGCCGCTGCCGCTTTGTGACAGTGAATTGTGACACTTTCACATGTAGATTTGTATCAAGAGGACTTCAATTGAGACTGTCAAGACCATGCTCAGTGCCTTCCACCGGTGTTGGCTTCCTGAAGATCTGGACTTATTGTAATCTCTTCCTTATTGTTCTTTCTTGCTACACATACCCATTCATTCTAGTCTCTCCTTATTGTCTTATTCTCCATCCTGTAGGTACTATATGTATAGCTCCTAGTAGCTAGTCTGGCACTCTGCCCCGATACGCCAATTAGTAGGTATAAATACTGCCTGTACTATACTGTAGTTCCTCAGTTTAATTATCAACTTAGATTATCCTCATACACTTAGATCACCTAGATCTTCTCTTGTCCTCTAAGACTTCAGACTCGTTGCCTTGAAGTTCTTCTTACTCTGAGCTCAGAGCTTATACATTCTTGGTTCACTCCTTGTCATCGGCATTACCGCCGCTCCGGCTTGGCTGCTCCTGGTTGCCTCACCCTCTACTCTATACTCTCCGGGGACTAGCGGCATAACGGCGGTGTTGTCAATAACTTCACCACTGTCCCACCACAGCTTCCGACCCTAGTTACCGATTGGCCCTTGGCACAGCTTACCGGTATAGATGATCTTAACAGAGACCCAGATTGACAGTCAAAGTCAATACTGAATCAGTCTAATAGTTGAAGAGAACCTATACCCATACTACCACAAGTTGGTTAGTTTACCCATCCCCGATACTACCTTTGGATAAAAGTCTACCTGTTTGTCAAGCAGGATTATACCAGACTCAGACTACATCTGCAGGATGACCATTCACGTATGACCATTCATGTATGACATACCAAGGGTATTCTTATTAGACCTCACACTGGCAGGAGTTTGGAAGAACTTACTCAAGTGACCATGAGCTGAGGGATTGACTCAAAATAACTTTCTAGAACTCAGGAATTGTCAAATACACATGCTAGAATGAGATCATGCATTAATCTAAAAAACTGCCATTTAGTCTAATAGACCAATCAGGTTGCATGGTTGAGGAAAATGACTAGAAAAATGATCGAAGTACTGCAAGGCTCCGAAGACATATCAAATGAATGTCAAAGAGTCCTGACATAGACAATATGAAAGAATACAATTAAATGAATACTATGCACAACTCCCTTGATAGAGTATGGACCCAATGGGTGTCTATTGAAAGAGAGAAGTAATCAGGATAATCCAGATGAATCAGATTGATAGGATTAGAAACAAGGAGAGCTGATTTGCCTCCAGATGGAGTGACAAGCAATCAAAGGACATGTTGAGCATCAATGACAGCTGAACAGCATTTGAGTCATTCTCCAAAACAAATTAAAATTAAATGAATACTGAAGCACCTACCTATGTTTGGAGGTATACTAGAATTTTGGAACCAATATGGACCAAATGAGAACGAATAGATTCAAATTAAATAATGTATGACTTATTATAGAAGTTTCCTTGCGGTTCCGAACATTTATTCTATTAAATTAATTGTACTGTGCGATTCTATATCCTGTATGTATAAATAGCAATCCGATGTATCTGGAATATGTCATGAAGTACGTAGCCCCTATCATTTTCCTTTTCTCACCGTCTCTACGCCCTTATTTGTACGATACATCACTCCATCACT
>MU795743.1:0-11827 GCA_027886305.1 Lentinula aff. lateritia
AAGTAGACAATCTTATGCTTTAGCCATTTTATGTTAATTCACCGTAAGTTTCTCATAAGCCACAAAAACTTATGATAATTTGCACCCTGTGTTATAAAGACGTCGAATTCTAGTGACGAGATATTCCAAGCCCTTGACATTGAATGGAGAATGCGTCCGCGCTTTGAATTCTCAATTACATTCTCCTTCCTCACTATGTCTACTAACCTCCCTCACTCTTGACTCACACTCTGTTTCAGCTCTCTCCCCTCAATTGCTTCTGAGTCAAGTTCAAAAGCCCGCTGGTCAATCACCATTAAAAGGATGCCCATCTGGCACGATATACGTTTCTGCCAATAGTAGTGAGAGTTTGTACGCAAATTTCACAAAAGTTCAGGATGCTGTCGAGTCCCTGTGAGTCAAATTCTTCGTCTCTCTGAATATTCGTTCTTGTGACTTGCTCGGCTGACATGTATGTACATATAGAACAGACAACGGAGAACTTGCTGTGATTTTGATTGGGGAAGGACAATATTTCGAGACGGTGAACGTGACCCGATCGTCACCTCTGACTATCCTCGTTTGTCTTCGCCTTTCATCCACACAAAAGTCGTACTAAACCCACGCAACTGTGCAGGGTCAACTCCCTTCCTCATACGCCACACTCCCTATATCTACTCCGTTCGCGAACGCGAGTCAACCGAACCTCGTCCAAATATTCAACACTGTCTCCGTCGAGAACGGGATTGACGATGCCGCTACAGCAGTACTTACCGTCGCTCCCAACGGAGCCGCAGCTCTTATCGGTGCTGGAACCACTGGCGCGCCCGCACAGGGCGATTTCGAAAATGTGGATTTCAAGATGTATAATGTCGATACCCAAAACAGAGCCGTAAGCCAAACTTCATTCGTCTCATTTCGCTTTCAGTACTTTCAATGACAACCAACGGCTTGTGGTTCTTCCATCCATAGTCGTTGACTTTTGCCATTTCGCAAGCGCTGGCTACGGATATCTCGTATGCTAATGCGTCGTTCTATGGATGTGGATTCTCGAGTTTTCAGGATACGTGGTATACGGGGAAGAATGCGAGTACGTATGTGGTTGATAGTGTGATCTTTGGGCAGACGGATTGTATGTATCCTGAACTCCCGTCTCTTAGTGAACCATGCTCTGAATTGTTATTCGCGTTCGTATTTAGATTCATTTGGGTTTGGTACAGAGTAAGTCGTTAAGTACTATTCCCGCTGTAATCCTGGAATACCTGAAATCTTACATTATTACTGACTGTAGATGGTTTCAAAATGTCATTCTCGCGGCACGGGGGTGCGGGGGTGGCACGGTTGCTTGGAAGGGTACCAATTCGAGCTTGACGGAGCGCGTGCTTCGTTACGGGGCGTACATTGTTGATTCTCAGACCATTCGGGTATCGTGGTTTCTCTCGCAATTATGCTTTCTTATCTGCTCACATGGTACTACCCCCAGTCCCCAAATGCCAACGCGACGCTGAATATCACGGATGGGTGTTATCTTGGACGTCCGTGGAATGATTGGGCGGTCACAGTGTATCTGAATACTTTCATGGAGGATATTATTCAACCCGTAGGTTGGGAAGCATTTAATTCTGCGAGGTGAGTGGTGGTGCTGAATCCTTCCTGTAAATCTTGATTTCTGTTCCTATCTTTTCTACCCCGAGTTGTCCTGGAGTCCTCTATTGATGCAAATGAACCATATTACCCCCCGGAGACGTGATGTTAACTATGTCTATCCTCTTTCCTCATGCAGACCAACGATCATGAATACGACATTCTATGCTGAATACAACTCTACTGGTACGTACCACGCGATGATCTTCATCCTCTCAAAATGTTCAGTGATACACAGGACCCGGCGGAGACACCTCAAGTCGTCTATCCATAGAACACCTTCTCACTGCCGAACATGCCCAAGAATTCACAGTAGATGGGGTGTTTCTAGAACATCCATCATGGATTGACTACGGATATCTGTACTAGGTTTTAGATGATTGTTCTTTGTTTGTATGTATGAAGGTTGTCTTCTCCTATCCTATTATATTCTAGCAGCATTTTTGTACCATAGTGTCGTGACCATCACGACTTAGCAGGGATTTGAAGAAGAAATACTTATTGTGCAGAACAAACAGAGGCATGAGCTCAATAAACTAGGAGAGGAACATTGTTCTTATTGACTACATTCGATAATACCCAATGAGTTGATAATCTAGATAATAGAATTACTCATGCAATACACTTGGCCCAATCTTCACCATAAACATAATCTATCAATAAGAATTTGGTGAATCCTTTGGATGATTTGATGAGTTGGGTTTTGGGATTCCATAAGTTCTTGCAGAAGTGTACTGAAATATAAGAAATAGGTTGTGGGATAGGTTCTAGATGGAGACTGAACTTTTGCTGTAACTCCTGCAGCACCAGTTCTGTGTAGTTCCGTGCAACCTGATGAAATGCAATATTGTAAAGATGATCATCTGATAGTTTTATAGTCCGAGGAGGTGATTTAGCTGCTGTATGCTCACTGGCTTTCAGTTAAATATCCAGGTTTTACAACCGCTTAGTCTCTGTATAATTTTCAAAATGATGTATTAAACAATACAAGTTACATAGTAGTCTGCTGGTTGCTAAGTCTTGTACTGGGGAAGTATTTGAAGCTTATGCCTGATTGGGATGACAAGTAACTGAGATTGATATAGCATGGCCATACATAGTAGAAACTCAAAAATATTGAAAGTACATGTCCAACACACCCACTGCTCATGTCAAGTGCAAAGACACAATGAAAAAAACAGTGTTTCAAGAGTTCCATGAGTGGTTACAGGACTCCCTTCTTGATAATATCTGCTGCCTGTTTCCATTGATCAATATGGAACCTTAAAGCAAAATACTGAAATTGTTTCCCTTACTTTTTCAGCAAGAGCATACACTGCAGTCTGTGGATGTCCGGAAACATGAATTGGAATCACTGATGCATCAACCTAATACGAGTTGCAGAAATTTCAAGAGTATTGAATGAGGAATCTCACGTACAATGCGCAGGTTCTCGACTCCATAAACTTTCAAATATGAATCAACTACACCCCCATCCTCTTGAGGAAGCATAGATGCAGTTCCAATTGGATGATAAACTGATTGGATTGTCTCTTGCACCAAGTGTCTAAGTTCTTCATCATTTTGAACGTTAGTTCCAGGATGTATTTCTTCCGTAATGACCTTCTTGAAAGGACCTGTATCTGTAAGTTTACGAGTGTATTTAATGGCTTCAACCATTAAATCAATATCAATGCCATCCATAAGGAGTCTGGGGTCGATTTCAGGTGAAGCATAAGGATCTGTCGAACTGATATGCACTGTTCCACGGGCAAAGGAATGTTGAAGTGCAATCAAAAATGATACATAATGTTTTCCTGCCTCTGCTTGTTTTCCAGTAGCCGGCATGTAAAATGGGACCAAAGCAAGTCTTTGCAATGAATCAAATCAATATTGAAGCTCTCTGAAGGAAATGAGTGCTTACTCTGCTTGGGGAACTTGGTCAGACATCAACCATTCCTTCTGAATTATCAAAGTCTTCTCCACCCCGATACTATCTACCTCAACAGACTTTTTGCGCAAGGATTTCAACAGATCAGGAGGTACAAAATATGTTGCCGGAAGGAACACAAAATCGGAGGAAGCACCAACAGTCATCATTCCAGATTTCCGTGTTTTGCTATGAATATAATGAGAGATTTTCGGAAGATAACTGTTGACACATACTAGGCTTCCATTTCTTGTGCTGCACGGCTGGGGTTATGGAACAGTATATCCTTTGTTTCAATAGTGGAATCAATTTCTGCAGTATAAGAAGTCCAATAATGATCCTGTAAAATATGTGTCAGGTAATTTCTTCATCAAAAACTAGTAGGAAAACCTCTGTATGAATGCATATCAGAAACTGAATGAAGATGATAGGTTAACAAACACACGGTAATTAGCCCCCACGCCTGGAAGATCAAGCAGCACAGGAATGCCATATTTTTCAAGGATATGCCGGTTTCCAATTCCTATTTCCAAAGTTCAGGTCCCTGATTTTTGCATTTCACCATGTCCATTTACCGGAAAGCTCTAGTAACTGAGGAGTTTTGATAGTGCCTGCAAAACTGTGAATAAGTCTCGTGATTCTCACTCATATGATGCAAAGTACCTGCACAAAGAATGACTTCTTTATCTGCATTGACTTGTAAGATCTTTTGATCCCTCCTATATTCAACCCCTTGTGCAATAGATTTTCCTGAAGTATTCCTTTGCAGAAGCACCTTTGTGACCTCTGCACCTGTAATCACAAGGAGATTTGCTCTGCTTTTGTGGGGTTCCAAGTAGGCCTCAATAATAATCCTGAATCATTCGCAATAAGAATGTATATGGCAGATATACACACCATAGCTGCCCCACTGCGTGTAATATCACCAGCATGGATGTGATGGTAGCCAGAGAAACCACCAACATTGTCACCATTGGACTATATTGTAACAGTCAAACATCATGTTTTGGAGTTTGAAAAAACACAAACAGGGTCGGAATTATAGGGGACTCCAAGAACTTTGAGTGCCTCAAACAGGGTTGTGCGACTTTCTGGTGTCCACCTTGGCAAAGTACGGTGCAATGGACCATCTATGCCATGGAATGCAGGATTAACTGTTTGTCCAAATTTTCTAGTTTGTTCAGGTGAAACACTGAAAGTTTCAGACTATTGTAATTGAGTCAGTGTGTAATCTTCAGCAACTCAGTAAGATTTTGAACTTTTTTGAAGTATTTTAACATTTCTTCCCAATTCCAACCAGAGTTACCCAGTCTCTCATATGCTAACTTTATCTGTCAGAATTGAATAAACTTTTAATGTAGAGAATTTGCACCATTGAACTCCTGCGATTGACCTCTTTATAGATGAGCAAACAAAGCAACCATAAATATCTGATATCACCACATATAACAGGTCAATACCTTGTCAGGAGACCATGCGTGACCTGAATTTGATGTTAAAACGACATGAAATCATTGCTTTCAAGGAAATGTACCATTGTTGATCCTCCCAATATTTTGCCCCTTTAGAGCATGTAGTTTTCTTCGCAAATTCAATAGGTGGTAGGCATACCTAGGCAAGAAAATTGACCGAGAATTTGAACCAGCCTGAGGGACAGTTTGAAACATCCAGTGGATATCGGTGCGTCCCATATTACCCCATGACAATCCTAAATAGCATTCAAATTGAATCAGAATTCATGTCCATGGCCATGACTTCACATACCAGGTATCTGAATTTCAGGAGAGTTGGTAAAATCATTGCCCGCTTCCAAAACACAAACGGTCACATCTGCATCTTCAGTCAGGCGGCTTGCAAGTACAAGCCCAGAAGGCCCCCCTCCAACAATAAGGTAATCGAAAGATGAGACAGTCATATTTGATACAGTGAACTGAATCATCCTTGTCAGTGGACCTCCACTATATATACTTTTTGACAACCCCATTATTTCATAAACTTACACCAGTGCAACTGTGAGAATTATAGTCTGCACACGGCACAATGTAATAGCAATATGATTTTATGTATACCAATCATTCAAGCTCCCGACAGTGCCGGCCCTCCTAATTTGATGAATTCCGGCACTTTCCGGCGGTCACAACAGCTTCCGTCCAGGACATGTGTTGCTGATTAGTACATCAGAAGGGCTCCAGAATGCCCTGTCAAAGAACTGTGGACAATGAATTGAGATCACTTGAGACTTTGATATCAAGGATAGAATCCTTATGGTAGCTCGGTGAGAAGATTGTTTACACCATAAAAGTCACAAATTAAATCTTAATGCATCTGTCATTGCGGAATTGTAGGTATCTATGGTTTATATGGCCCTTGATGTAATTTTCTTTATTTGGTTTGTACTAAACTGACAAGTAAGTCATCATACAAATCACACAGCCCAAATTGCGAAGGAGCCCCTCAAATTGAAATACTCACCTCCCGGCCCAAAGATACTAATGCCGCCTTGAAGAATCCTTTAGTGCCGCGCACCACACGGTAGCACACAGTTGTCTCCGCGACCCTGAATGTGGATATATTAGTTGGATAAAGCTGTAAAATGCCGAGCCTCATTCCTGACTCCAATGTAGAGTTGCAGGAAGAAATATCAGTGAAATAGATGCAACAGAGGAAGGGGAATTAATAAGATTATATCTAATCTTGAATGCGAGGGGAAAATACTCCTCAGATGTCGACAGCAGAGTCTTGAGTCCCTTGCACAATGCACACACAGCTCTTCCTGAAAGTGGTTTCAAAATTGGTGCCATGCCTCAGACTATTACCAAAGAGCTTGAGAAGAATAAAGGGGTGTGCTTGAGGAATAGTAGTAAGCTTTGCAGCATAATCGGTCCAGGGTACATCTACACAATAGGTCACCTTCATTGCTAGGATTCGAGCAGTGCACCAAAAGCCCAAAAGGCACTACACATCCTTGTCATCCTGAATCAGGAAGCATTTGATACGGAAAACCAGTATGCTGGCACTGCGCATTTGTGTCACTAGGGTGGTGCCATCACGGAAACTCACAATATTGATTATCATTTGGTGCTTACAAGTGCCTCCTCTTTCAGAGTCAATGAATTGAGAATGTCGCATGTTTTAATGGCAACATAATGATGCACATATTGCCTCTTTCAGTATTGATGCACAAGCTCGTAAAAGACACTATTACTGACTCTTCTGCCAGCCATATATAGTTTATTTGCTTATATGTTCCTTTCTGTTCCATGAACATTATATCATGTATGTTCAAATAGGAAAACTTTCAAATGTGTCCTTTTGTATGGTAACAGTAACTGCGTAGAATTCTACTCCAAGCTACACCCATTCATATACATACACCGTCATTTGATTCTTCTGTAAGATAGCAGTGTGTGTATTTTGAACAGTATTGCAATGTAGAGCGGGATGAAAAGTACCAGTATGTGCTGTATGCATATACGAAGGAGTAGATTGTGGGCAAAAAGCAAAACCGCTGGTTTCATCTAGAGAGAACACTGAGTCTCCGGTAGGGCCACAGGTCACTGGTCCAAAATAGTCATCAAATGTGGTCTAACTTGAGTCATCAGTTACAACGTCAAATCTATGGATTTTGTCCTCATATATAGCCTTAAGGGTAATCCATTCTTCCACCATTTGAGTAAATATAAAGTTTCCAAGTGCCATGTCTCACACAGCGACTCTGAATGTGAGTATCTTCCATCGTCTGAACAGTACACCGAAAACCCCGAAACGTACAGCACATTTTCGTCATTCTACATGAATATGCATTGGGTGTTGTAAACGAATGTGCTGGACTCTCCGAAAGGCACTACCATCAGAAAAACTCATGACTCTTGAATCCTATTGGATGCCAACAAGGACATTTATCGCCCGTGATTTTACTTCACCCGGGTAATCAAGTTGATGCCATGCAGTAGTGCAATCTGATGTAATGTTTGGTGTCAAGCTGTCTGATGAAGTGATTCAGGGCCTCTAATACATAGTGGGAAATAATTTCTGTATTGTTCAATTGTTCTAAAAGAGTTACAGAAACCCAGATTGAATTGAAATCTGGTAAAATTTCAAGAGAGATTTTGCCGGATATTAAATAGATGTCATACACCTATTATGTTGAGGTTACACATGCTACACTGACCTGCATTGTATCCACGAAGATGGCAAGTGAAAGTATGCTTCAATTCATTCACTGGATTCTTTTATACTCAGCACATTACTTTTACAGCCCCCACTCCCATTGCTTTCAAGAAACTATCCTTTGAAGACGATGCACCCTGAATTCACCGCAATACTCTCTACATATACCGCCATTATTCCTATATTATTGGCTGGTTGGGGACTATGGAAACTCCACAGGAGCAAAAATCATCTCAATCTCCATGGTCCACGTTCAAGCTCCTTTATATGGGGTACATTTCCATTTTATTGTGAACGGGAACAGGTACCAATCTGTTGAACCTGTATCTTTGATTTAGCCTCAGAGTTGCTAAGAGTGCTATCCAGTCTGTATCCTTGCTCTGGTCAACATACAGTTTGACTCTGGAGTATTATAGAAACAAACTTCCTGTTTAGCAGACTATACGGGCTCTTCAGATTGGCACATCTTATTGGTTCTTAGCTGATTGACTTATTTAGGGAATCTCACTGATTTGTATTTGACACACAAATATGGAGAGAATGAATACAATTGGCATGCTCAATTTGGGGATCTTTATCCCATCAACGGAGTTCTAGGAGTTTGTAGTCTCAATTGCAGCTTCTACTTTGCTAAAACTGGTGGCTAGGAACAACGGCTATTGGTCTCCGACTATGCTGCATTAAAGTTCATTTTCAATGATCCTACCACTTTTCCACGGACTGCCTCCTTCAGAAGGGTTGCTTGGGTACTCACAGGCGAAGGGGGTTTATTTCATGTGAATGGTCCGTATCATTATGACACATTCAAGTCTTCGATCTAACACTCATTTGTTCAGAGGATGAACATCATCGAATCCGCAAAGTAATGAATGCTGCTTTTTCACCTCACAATATTCGGGATCTAGTACCATTATTTCAAGATATAGCAATGAAGGTATATGTATAGATGTCAAATCAATCACAGAACAAAAGGCAATTAATCTCCTGATATTCTGTAGGTCATAGACCATTTGGAAAACTCAACTGCTTTGAAAAATGGCACCGAGTGTTTGGTTGATTTATATAAAACTTTACAAAATGCCACATTGGATGCTGTCAGTCAAGGTATAAGTTATTCTCTATTGGTAGGGTGGATGATTTCTGACATCAAACTTTCAAAGGTGCATTAGGGTATACTTTGAATGCTGTAGGGTCAGAAATTCCGAGTGACCTTGTGCAAGCTCAATACAATGCACTGTGAGCATGTCCGATAGTGTTTGGCCAGTAGAACACTGTTGAGCTGAAATTTTCAGAGCCCTAGCATCGAATCGAACCAGTCTTTCACTGATAGCAGATAGTATCATTGAATATCTGCCAGATATATCAATCAAATTAGCTCAGTATCTTCCCACATCATCTTGTGTAGCACTGCGCCACTTTCGGAAGCAATGTGAAGTATTCATGGAAGATTTGGTTCACAAAAAGTCAGAGGCTTCCCAAATCGGAGAGAAAGGGAAGGACATTTTGAGTGTCATGAGCAAGTAAAAATTCCAAAGAAATGTATAGCAGAGCTAACACACTGATGTAGTTGATATTAACAACTCCCAGAGTACCAGCAAGCTCAAAGATGTGGACTTGTGCAATCAGTCAAGGTCATTACTTATTGCTGGACAAGAAGCTACTGTATGTTATATCAAGTATTCTAGACTTTCTGTGTTTGAAAATCTCATTAGGGTGGGTTTTTATCCTGGGCTCTATATGAACTTGCAAAAAATGTTGCATGGCAAAAACAAGTTCGTGCAGAGCTACTTCAACTTCGGACAAAATCAGGGGGACAACTCACACAGGCTGATGTAGAATTGGCCCAGTATCTAAATGCTCATCTGAAGGTGAGTATTTCCCAGTCAGTGCTCAAAGTCTCCAACTCAGCTGGATATAAATAGGAAACTATGAGATTACATCCAAGTGTCCCTATTGTTGATCGTACTGCCAGCCAAGATATCCTTCTTCCATTGTCTCAACCGATTTCTACAAAATCCGGTACAAAAATCACTGAGATATTGATCAAAAAAGGACAAATTATACATTGTATGATATCATCCTTTAACCGGTATGTTCATGTTATTTTATTTGCCAATATTTAAGTTGTGATGAACAGTTTTAACACTGTATGGGGTCCGGATGCTGAGAATTTTGACCCGTTGCATTGGATCAACAAATCGAGGATGCTTCAAGGCAAGCCAATTGGACCATATGCAAACATGTAAGAGTGGAACTTCAATGTCTGAGATTTTGAGATTTACTGTTGTCTGTAATTTCCCAGTCTTTCTTTCATTTCTGGTCCCTTTACGTGTATAGGGTAAGCCTTGAAAATGGTTTGTTTGAATATGAAGGATTACACTAAATTTGCTCAATATTAGGTGGCGTTTTGCGTGAGTATGATTTCCGGATCATGAATCATAAGATCCCTAACTCTTTCCAGTGTTACCCAAGCCCAAGTCATCTTGGCCGAGCTCATTTGTAGATTTGAATTTAGGTTGTCTGAAGCTAGTATTCATCCCCAAGTAGCCACTACAGTGCTTCCAATGTCAGACAATGGTATTCCACATCTTCCACTTTTTGTGCGCACCATTGAATGATTCACCCTTATATTCAATGGGTGTTGCATTGCAATTATTTTATTTCATCCCATTTTTTCTTTATCTTGCTTCATCTTTTGTCTATTACTTACATTCTGTTGTGTAACACTCTACATAGGGAAATGCCCCAAAGACAGCATGGGCTTCTCACATTCTGAACACCCAACTGCTTTCTGTTATAATATCAGGGGGGGAGCTATATGTGCCCCATCCTTCCGACTGGTATCTATGTCCATGGCTGTTATTACTCTGAGATCCTTGCCTGAGAAAGTAACCTGTGGTTAAAACCCAATAAAGCCCCCCCCCTTTTCTTTCTTTTTCCTGTGTTATCATTCTTACTATCTCAACATTCTGCAAAGTTCTGTGAAAGAGATTCAGCAATATAGTACAAACCTTTCTTATATCACTTGAGAGGCACTCAAGTGCAATCACAGTTGCACTGAGGACCTAGTTCACCAATTTCTTACCCATTGTCCCATAAAAACTGGTGCTAGGTTGGAAAAATATGGAAAGCCATCCATTCTGGAGTCACTGACTCTAAAGGATCCCCAAATCTCAAGGAGAAGGTCCCTGTAGGTCCCAAACAGCAATCGAAAGTCATGATGAACTCTTGTGATGATGTCTGTAAGACGTCTTAGGGTAGGTTTGAGTATAATGGGTTTATGTTGTAGCATGCTAAGAGCAGGCTGGAGCTCGAAGGGAGCTACGGGAACTGCGACCGAGGACAGGAATGACCTAGTAGTGGCTAGATTGAGAGATGCGACCCGTGAAGGGGCTCCTAGAAGGTCCAGGGAGGTCCCTAGGACGTAACGAGGGAAGGTAGAAGTAACGGAAACCGTTAGACGTAGAAGTGCTAAGTAGTATGAGTTGTACTAGTTAGGAACGTCAACGTAGGATTGTTGTGGATTGTAGTTGATGGAGGTCTCGAATATGTGAGCTCCCGATAAGGTGTGAGCCCGGGAAGGAGGTCCCGGGAAGTGGGGGGTAGCGGCGGACGTCCTTGAGTGGTGGAGGTAGTAATGGAGAAGCAATACGTAGTTCGACGTAAGGGGTAGCTTCGACGTTACCTAGATTGAGGTCCCAGAGCTTGTGGAGCAGTTGGGGAGCTTGAGGAGGTTTGGGGAAGGTTGGCTCACCAAGGCGGCAGGCATTGGGGAGCTTTAGTATTGTTCGAGGGAGCTTGGTGTCATGCCCTGACCGCAACCAGACCAGCCCCAGCACTCATCACACGCTCTCACACTCCCTATCTATCGTTGCACCTCCCAAGACTTCCCCAAGACCTCCCCAAGGCAATACCTCCACCTCCCAGAGGTACCTACCAAAACGTACCATCCCGACACGCGTACGTACCCCATTAAGTCCGGATCTCGATCACCTGCCTCTCTCGATTATATGCCTCATGTCCTCTAGATCCCCTGATGTTCCCTTGTTCACTTCCCATACCTATTTAAGTAGCTCCGTAACGTCCCCAAGCCCCAGCTTGGTATATTTTGAACACACACCCTTT
>MU795744.1:0-11795 GCA_027886305.1 Lentinula aff. lateritia
TTGCAACATAGCCGGCCCGGGTCACAACCAGATGCCAACGGTGATGCCTTAATGGCAGTTCAAATGAACTGCCATGGCTTTTGCGTCCCGTGTAATTGTCCTGAAATATATACAGCAATCCCAATGACTGTTTTGCCAGATTATGTTGTGTCAAAGATACAGTCTGATGAGAATCGGCTTGGGTCATCCAGGCAGACCCGGCTTGATTTGTCAATGAATGACAAGGCATATACCCGATTGGCCCGTAAGAAGATCCAGTTTGAATTCAAGGGTGAAGGACACCATCCTGTAGGAGTTAAGCAAAATCCTTCATGGTTTGGTACTCGAAAGTGGAAGCTGGACGAGTCACACAAGGTTCATCCTGTTCTCCTCTAATTGATTGATTTTTCTCATTTGATACCAATCACTCACAAAAACAGAAGATATTTATTTATTGGACTAAGACTAGTAACATCTGCGCATATTCCAGTTAAATGTCAATGTCAATCTAAATACTTCGTCACTTCTAAATAATGTACGCATGTACTCATCATCTTCCCGGGGAAGACACCGACCCCATCTCAACATCCTCACGCCGAACATCATCCATCTCAGGAATTCGCTCTTGTTCTATATCCAGTGTCACCACGTCCTTCAGAGTCCCCGGCGCCTTGTCCGACATCAACGCTTCCTTTGCCTCTTTTTTCAAC
The DNA here is from genome assembly GCA_027886305.1 of Lentinula aff. lateritia. Lineage (NCBI taxonomy): Eukaryota > Fungi > Basidiomycota > Agaricomycetes > Agaricales > Omphalotaceae > Lentinula > Lentinula aff. lateritia. Next base: position 690 of record MU795744.1, read on the forward strand.
GCTTCCTCGTCGCCTCTCAAAAGCTCCTTATGTTCTATCATCACGACGCTAGCCACGAACGCGAGGACAGTCAATGCGGTGTTCAGAATGAAGACGTCTTTGAATCCTTTGTTGTAGCCTTGGACGAGTATATGATCAGCTTCAGAGGATGTGAGTCCGAATTTGGAGAAATCGGAAGGTTGCTGGAGTAGGGATGGGTTGTTGATTATGGAGGATATTGTAGAGGGAGGGAGGGAGAGGGAGTTCATGGACACATGCATGGCATTGTTTCTGAATACCGATAATATAAGTCTTATGTACGATATTTCGAAGACTCTGAAGGGGTTACTTACAATAGAGCAGCGGAAGATGGGAGAGCGAGAGCGCCACCGAGCATCCTCAGGAACTGATAGGTAGAAAAAGGAACATTGGTTTAGCAATAGTCGAGGGGTGAGGGCCTTTCAGAATAGCATAAAAAGAAATAATAACATACATTCCTCACTGCAGAAACCACTGCCATGTCCTTCCTCTCAACACTAGCCTGAGCAGCGACCGTCGTCGTTTGCATTGTCTGAAATCGTATCAGTCGGTTAATACCGCAAGCGAAATTGAACGAGGAAAAAAGGTATGCGTACCGCTCCTATTCCAAGACCTGCAATAACCATAAGAACGACCATGACCACTCGACTCGTCTGCGCGGTGAATATGGTCATGCAACCGCTCGCAATAGCAAATGTCGCAAAGCCAAGGTAAATCATTGACTGCACATACACATTCATTAGGTCTTTCTGTGGATAAACTGGACAGTAAACAAAGGAAAAAGCTCACTCGATATTTTCCTGTCCGACTGATCCAAATTCCCTGAACAGCATTATATGAAATGATGATGATGACAAGGAGCTCTCATTAAAAGACTTTACTCACAGATCCTACTGCAGATGAAACCACAGTCACAAGTAACGGAATGATGAAAGTACCTGGGTAAGTTGAAGAGCCGCAAGTGAATGTCATAAATGGAGCATAGCAGGAATAATGCAAGAAACCGTACCGGAACGGGTGGATGAATAACCCAAGATGACTTGAAAGAATTGGGGGAGGTAGAAGAGCATTGAGAAGAACACGAATCCGCTGCGATTGACATGAGTTAGTAATGTATTACAAAGATACTGGACCCAGCAAATAAAAATTTGACTGTACTTGACAAACATGCAGATGTATACACCGACGACCGTCATGTGTCTGAAGATATACACTGAAGACGAGAACGATTGAGCACCCACTGGACCCCATACACTGACTCAGGGAAAGATTGAAACATACTCGGAACGAGCGGGAGTCTCGCTACTCTTGATTCCCATAAGCAGAAAATACCAACTGCGACTATTCCGGCAATTAAAGGCCCCAGGACAATTGCTGACTTCCAAGGGAAGGTGACTCCACCCTTGATCATGAAGAAGCTGATTGTCAGTAATATAACGGGTATAGATGAATGGATGGAATTTGTCCCTCACCCAGACTAAAGGAAGCATGATCATCGTACAGGCCGCAAGAGTCAGGAATACGCCGACGTAGTCAATCATGAGTAATTTGCTAGGAAAAAATTGGGATGGTGAGTATATGTAGGAGATATAGTAAACAATAGTTGCTGAACGCACCTGCGCATATCTCCTTGTACGGGCTTCAGAGGTAATAGAATTGATATAGCTATGCTTGCAAACAATGCTACTGGGAGAGTGATCCAGAAGGTCCACTGTGAGAAGGGAGATGATTGAGATCTTACAGTTGGTTTAATTTAAATAATTCTTTACTTACACGCCAGCTAACATGCTGAGCAAGAGCACCACCAATGATAGGACCGATCGTATACCCAGCAGCAGTCACTGCTCCAGCATATCCTATGAACTTACCTCTGGTGTGAAATATGGTTAGCAAACAATCTTAACCAGGACGAGAATTTCTTATACCGATCTCGCAATGAAACAACATCAGAAACCACTATCTGAACCATACTCGTCGCGCCCCCATCTCCAACACCAGCAATCGCACGGAACACTATCAGCTGGATGATAGATTTCGAAAACCCTGCAACCAGATTACCAAGAATATATATCCCCATCGCCAATATAATAGCAGCCTTTCGACCGAAGATATCAGAAAGACGACCATATAAAGGCTGGAAGGCAGTCGATGTCATCAAATATGCAGCAGGAATCCAGGCTGAGACTGAACCAGCGTTGAACGCGGCGGCGACGGTGGAAAGAGAGGCGGAGACGACGACTTGGTCTAGAGTCGTGACGAGGCTACATAGGGAGAGAGCGAACATGACAACAATTATTTGACGTGGAGGAAGTAATCTGGTCTGGTCTGTTAGTTGAGGTTCTTTTGGTTGCGAGGTGATATTATGATTGGTATTAGGTACTTCCGCGACCTCTGCCGTGTGTATTGAGGCCCTCGTTGTGGAGGTCTGGGACATCCTTGCAGTAGAAAGCAGGAAGAAAGGAAGGAAGGTATATAATGTGTGATCGGAAGCTAACCGGGTGCTGATGAAATCGAATGACTGGCTCTTGCTTTGATGCCGTGGCTGCCGGATCCGGGAACCGACCTTCTTAACTCACGATGTTGCTCAACGAAAAGCAAGAATTTGAGCTGTGATAATCCCCATCTATCGTTGCCACAATTGCGCTCTACTGATAACACTTGCAACTCACTCATAAAGTTTTCCAGCTCTCTTTCTCTCCCTCCCTCCCTGATGAAGCGGTATTGCCCTTCAAAGCACCTTGAAAGAAGCTTCTATAACTACCGAATCGTGCTTAGAATCGTACAAACGGTGACTAGTAACTGTTACAAGGCAGTTTATCAAAATACAACGCCGTAGATTAAGGACAATTAGTAACGCATAACACACTGTATTTAGCAACTCCTTTTCCCAGATCGGCAAACCTGTTTACTCTAACTACCTTCGACGTGCCATTGATGTTTACCCTTGTTCACCACAACCTGGCCTGAGCCCAAACATTGTTGTCATCCCCACCTCTCTTGGAAGTTCGTACCTCTACAACGCATCCCTTCCCTTCCTCCCCCGTCTCCTCATCTTCCTCCTTCTCTACAAACTCCACCGATTTGTTCTTCTTTCAATGTCAACAATCCAAGCAAGATTTCCAAACTCTCCGTCATCGATACGTTCATCGCAATTCAACTCAGTGTATGGTAGCATTCAAGGTGTCCTGTTTGTTTGTAAGATGACTGATTCGGACTGGAGGGGTACATCTTATCTGAAGTTTGAAGTTGAGTCTGTTATTTGTCTATGTTGACATTTGTTGGGAGTTTTAATGAATGAACTTTTCTCCCTGTACACTTGTAGAGCTACATGCTTTTTTCATGTGTTGCAAAATTTCCCCGTTGAAGCATCTCACACATGACAACAACAGTACCAATATCTACTTAATGATCGAGTACCCGAGTCTTCGAATTCCTCAAACCATGGAGGCCCAAACGTTCAATATTAATTCCGATTGGTCCGTTTTTCGCTCAATGTCCACGGAAAATCTTACTCACAACATCTTTGCCGCTAAAATATTCATCAATCATGCATCATGCTAAGTGAGCATATAGCTCAGTGACCCTTTGAGTTACGAGTGAAAGATTGCTTGAAGATGTAATATATCATAGGTAGAGAGATATGTACATACATAGGTATGTACGTGTATTGAAAGAAAGCTCATCCCTTAAGCTTTATCAGTGAGGAGATGGTTACTGAACTGATCAGGGAGTGATTATCCAAATGGTTAGGAGAAGGATTTTATCGAGTTCATTGCTGTGTTGAATGCAAATCGGATGGATAGATAATATTAACACCTGCGATTCTGGAAACTAACGCACTGATGCAAGGAAAGGTTACATAAAAACACTGTAAATTGTGGATGAATGTCAGAGTCCCCAGTACCATTAGGGTCATGCATGGGCTCCGAGGATGATGGTAAAACTGTGCTGTCATATCATCAGTAATGTCGTGTCTCAATCAGTATACTAACCATTTACTTGCATGTTACCAATCTTGCAACCTCTAACTTCCTCGCAGTAGGACAACCTTCATCAATCACAACATTTCTTCTATTTTGAACTACTGTGCAATGAGCTACCTTGACACCGATGAGAATAAAGATTTGGCAATGTTTGCGTAGTCTTTGTGATAGAAACATATCGCACATCCAACCAGAGAACTGCAATTCAGAATGATTCTCTGCAATCTGTCTTGGTTGTCTAGATAACCATCAGAATTCTCTTGATTCCCAAATCTTACATAGGCCTTCCCATTGTGTAAGCTGTGGAAACACAAATAGATTTTTTTATAAAACATTGCATCTGCCATTGCGTGTGCTGGAATGGATACTGTTGTAATCTGTTGAACAAAGATTCCACGAAATGCCAGTGCAGAATGCTGGCATTCCCTTGGAGTACATAACGGTACACAGTTTGGAGTTGGAGAGCACTCTCCTTTCTTCCTTCTCAGTCGAACTGTGCAACACTTGACATAGGATGTCCCCCGTTTTTGACCTAAAGTTCCTGAACAATACACTGGGTGCTGGATTTATTGGCTATAGCATTTCATGTGTTATATTCGGTATCTTCACAACACAGACTATTAGTTTCTATTATCAATATAGGTCAGATCCTTTGAAATTGAAAATCCTAGTATGTTGCTATGCAAATTTTTATTCCCATCCCATATGTCAGTGATCAAGGTTACTGAACTCACATTTCTTGGATGACAGGTCGGAGTGGTCTGGTTAGTGCACAAGAAACCATCCAAAATCGGAACATGACTTTTGTCATTGTTAGGTGCATAGAATTCATTCATCAAACACTGGTTGCACATACTGTATATCATTACCTTGTTTTGTAGGTCTTGCTTATTTCTGACTCAGATGTTCAAGGTCAAGCATTGAATTCTTCTGTGGTCTTCTAGGTGTTTTGGTTCACCAATAATTATCTTAACGGAACCTTTGGTGTGGTCATTTGTGGTGAGTAGCTTGTGAAAATTTTGTTATTTCTTGTGCATCATAGCCTATCTGTAAAACCTGGAAATTTGGCCAAGAGCACAACAGTATGCTTCACAGCATTGTTTAGCGAAAGTCCGTTCTGTTGTAAATTGTCCAGGTTTTACAGATGAGAGCATTGCCAACAAATTGAATTTGTTCATAGACTCTGATTGTGGTTGGTGTAAGTACATTACAAGTGAAATTTTCCCTCTGTTCACATGTGTCTCTTCCTATAGACCGTCTCAGAAAGCATTGTCAAATTGTAAGTTCATATCCCATGATCTACCTGAATTCCTAAGTTCTAACATGTGATTCGACTGATAGCTGCTTTATCATACGGATTTGGAGATGTAAGTACACCAGAAATGATTTTCGAAGTCTGATCTGACACTTGTCCTGGATTACTTAAAGTTAGCAATCATAATAAAATGGTTACCACTGCTCTTGTGCGTTGGTCATTCCGATCTGCGGATAACAGATACACCTCATATCTATTCTTATTTTTAGTCAATGCTAGTATTTGCTGAAATAGGTGAATAATCTACTTGTCTCAGTTGGGTCTCTTATCAAACATGTTGCATAGGGTGGATACTGGGTAATGTTATGTGTCATTTTTAAAATCAAAACACTGATGCATCTCCAAAAAAGTCTTTGCAGTTAGAGCGTCAGCAAAACACTTTCTCACTATTTCCCCTGTTGACACTGATTTTCTGACCCCAATTTTTGCAGATCGCAACTACAGAATGCTCTTGGCTTGGCGAGTATCAAGGTGTGATTCAAATAAATTTTGGTCATAAATTATCATTTTAATACTTGCAATTTGCTTCCTTAAGTATGTGGCATCCGGAGGACTGGCTACAGGTGCATTAGGAGACATTCTGCTTGCATTGGCAATGTGCTACTATCTTCGAAAATGGCGAACAGGATATCAAGAGTAAGTATGATGACTTGGAATCTATTTTTTTCACCTCGACCTGAGTCAACACCATATCTCTTATAGGCCGGATTCACTACTTAATAGCCTGGTTCATTATGCATTGAATACAGGTGTTATGACTAGGTACCTTGTCCTCATTCATTTTCATCATCCTTCCTGAAGCCTGATATCTTTAATAGCACTCTGGGTGTCCTGACACTGATCCTGGTACGATCTGTATTCATCATACTTATTATCAGGTTTTAAACCATTGGAAAATTAGTATGATACATCTACATCAAATTTCCAATATATGGGGGTGCATTTGGTGCTTTCTAAGAGTATGTTGCCTGAACCCTTCCTTCATTTAGAACTTGGCTTACTTTCAGCAGTGTTTGCTGTTTCCCTCATTTTTTCCCTCAGTACGCGGAAACAGGTGGTAGGTAGAGTAGGGGATGAATTTACACAAACAAATGATGGTTTGGGCTCTCTTACCACTATAACGGAGCTGGCGAGGAATGTGAATGTAAATCCTGTTGAGGTTAGTGCGTTGCATATTCTAAGAGACCAATAATGACATTAACATTGGTGCAATTGGAGGTCAATGTCCAACACAAAACAATAAATGCAGGAGATCAAGTTTATGAGGTCTTTGATGAACCTGTGAGTAACAATTGTTTATTCCTAATTCATTGCATTTGTATTTGTGCCTTTCATTTCCTGCACTAAACTCATTGATATACAGTTGAGATTCCAGCCCCTCCCTCCTTCGAAGATAAAATTCGAACCAAATGGGGTTCAGAGAAGTACTTGAAGACATAAAATCAACAGCACAACCATTCAGAAAGATTTAGAAGTTGAACTCTCCCACTCCATGCATGATGATTCTCTTCCCATCCTTTCCCATCCCATAGCCTATTTTGAGTACTTCACACCATCCTTGCATCATAATATTTACATACATTATAGATGGAGCTCTAGAGAATTACATGGACTTGTTACATGGACTTGTTACCTTGATAGTACTATTCATCCTCCCTACATGTTCATGATATAGCACTAGTAGTCATTCAGGTTCCGGAAGCCCCACAGACAATTCCCACAGACAATTCCAATCCCCCAGGACCTTGTAGTAAATTTTATCCCATGCTATTTTCGGTGGTAACCCTTTCTTTGAGTTTTCCTCCTTTCCACCATCCGAATCCTGCCTCATGGAAAGTGCCCCAAATTTACATCCAACTCTTTCAATTGCCAGCAGGATACTTAGAGATCGTGTTCCTGCAGAACAGTGTGTCAGTATCAGCTCATATCCTCCAGGAAGTGGAATTGAGGAAGTCGCAGGGGAAGGAAGGAAGTCGCAGGGGAAGGAAGTGAAGGAAGGAACGGAAGTCAAGTAAAGGAAGGAAAGGAAGTCCTAGAAATTTAATCCTCTAAATCCCCGAAATCATACGTGTTTTTTGTTTTTGTTATCCTCACTACCTTAGTAGTTACCCTCGGTGCGGTTCTTCCTTTAGCTATCTTCCGTCTTCCGTCTTCCGTCTTTCGTCTTCGTCTTCTGTCTTCCTTGATTCTTCCATCGAAATTCAAAAGACCATCCATCAATTCGGTACGAGCAGTACATGGTATGCATGGGGTATTGCAATGTGCTTGCGTACCGTGACCTACTTATTCAGAGCATACATATTCTTTGTATTGTGGAATGAAGGGGCAACATGCGGGGTCAGTGACTTGGTACTATACACATACACAACTTGAATATCATTATACAGTGCGGGCTCCGGCCACCTCAGAAGCTCACACTGAAAGCTTGTCTCCTTGATGAACCCCGCCAAATCTGCACATGTTTTGTGTTCTGCCATCCCATCACTCTTGAGCTAACCCATTCGATTCCCTGCGTTGTCTATTTTCACTGTTCAATAGCTCTTACTCGCATCATGACATTCACAAATATACATGGAGGAATCATGACATTACAATTTCTGTGATATAACACCAGTACCAGTAGTCATTCGAGTTCCGAAAGCCCCACAGACGAATTAAGTCCCCCTGTGGTCCAGCCTATCCCAAGCTGTTTTTGATGGCTACCCTTCATATATCATATATATGTCATTCCCCCCCACACCCGAATCCATTAGCACCATCTGAATCCCGCCTATCCCACACCGAAACTCCCCAAATTAAAATCCTTCCAGCGGGATGATCAGACGTTGTGTTCCTTCGAATCAATATATCGTGCTAAACTACCCCGATGTATTAGCTCATATCCTTTAAGCTTCAACAGAATACAAATGACACTCATCTGAAGAGGCGCGGTTTCCAGCACCGCTTGATAGGTATATGTATCACTTAGGTATAGAGTGATTGAGGTCTGGTTGTATTTGAGTAACGAGTCCTGCTAGTGAGACTTTTAAATTGTCTCATATCGGATTTGGTGGGGTGTAGCGCCTGGCATGCGCGTGAGAGTTGTTTCTTCCTGCCTCGGCGCTAATGCGCTAATGATCCACCTCAACATGACAATTCTAAACAACTGTTCTACATATGTATGTAGGACTTGTCGGCTTCTCTACGGCGACTTCAGTTGGCTGGTCGCGGCAGCAGACTTCGGTCGACTTGGAATACCAGCAAAATTGTCTTGTAACGTATCAGGATGAGCTCTCGTTCTCTACATTAACGAATCGTAGTCTGATCAAGCCAGGGGTGCCAGTGTAACGTGCAACTTACTCCTTCGAGATGAGCGAGGATGGAAGGCAGGAGGGTATGGGGAGATATGAGCTCGTTATGCCTGGTACGCTACAGGTAACATAGAGGGTTCTAACTTTGCCCCGTCTATTTGGCGAGTTGTTTCGCACCCTTCACTTGATCTTAATCCCATCATGTCCGTAACGCGTCACCAACTTCATCTTTGTCTCCTGGGACCACAATCCGTTCTTCGCTCAGCATCAAGGCCCAGGCCTCGTAATACGTTCGCATTAACGCGCATCCGATATACCGCACTCAACTGACGCTACCAAAGTTCTTACTTAGCTCCGTTGGATAGATTAGTACCGTTTTATCACCACGACTCTTTCTCTCCGTATACTTGTCAACTACACATCCCAGGATCTCCCTCTGTGATCCACCACTTACCTCCTACACTGCATCATCTTGTGTCCCAAATGTTTGAGTTCGAACTTATCCAGCCCGTCGAAACACATGAACACTCAAATTTAGACTCTTTGTGTATGTGTTTAGACAGGAAGTTTCGAGAGGGATGGCGATGGAGGTATACCGTGTACACTGAGTATCGAAATACGGAACCAGAGAATCCAGCGTAGAGTAGTACTTCGGGAGAGATTTCGGGATATTCTCAGGGACACCTCATTCCCTATCCCACCAACATCACAAAGTGACTACTCACAAGTCGTTCATTTATTTTTGCACAAGTCCTTGCACTCCATAGCACAATGTTCGAGGTCCATACACAGTGTTTGGATAGTTTGAGGCAATCCGCACAAAATCATACGTAATGACGAGAACTCCTTTCCCGGTGCTATGTGCCGGTCACGGTCATGGACGAAGTGGAATATCATTGGATATTCTAATCCAGGTCAGTCATCTATGATCTCACTTCCTCCCCTGGTACTTGCCTTTGAACCATACATTTTATGTGCTCTATACAGGCCAGTAATGATTCACGTGTGTTGCTACTGTCAACAAGATTAACAACAATGTATATAATAAAGGATTTTACATTGGAAGATTCAAGAACCCTGGCACTGGTGTCACTGATGCAGATGTCCGAGTCTGTAATGTGTCGATTATCTGTGAGTTGTTGCGGCTCAGGAGGGTTGGAACTCTGGACTCTACAGATGGATTTTTCGGACTGATACTTGTCTGTTAATGACTTCAAAGGACCTCCGCACTGGCTGGTAGAGTAATACATGATTGTACTGTAAATTTACCCTTCTTGTGTAATCAATATAGATTCTATATTTCATTGCTTGTAAAGTTGTATCAGGTCTGCCGATTTGAGGAAATGACTGGAATCAAGCTACTTGATGCAGATTATCTTTGGTGCTAAATAACATACCAAGCATCACAAACAAGCTAGGACTCGCTAAGAAAATTTTACATACAGTATACTAGTGGTACAATTATTAAAGCTGATGCCACTTCAGCTGTGCCCGTTTTTCGGCAGAAAATCCAATAGCCTGCATAGATTTCGCAATGAGGACTTCCTTATGTTCTGCCACCCGTGCCAAAGCTCCCCGAGTGGTGTTAGTACCAATATGAAGCATCAAATATGTTTCTTGTTGGTCTGCAGCAGGAGTGTCATAGTCCCAAATTATTGCAATGGGTCGACCAAAGTTTCTGTAAAGAAGAAGTTGTCACAAATTTGCAAGTCAAGTTTGAAGTTTTCGTGGGACATACAAATCCTTCTCTTTAACATTCCTCCATCCTTCTGCAAGAACTACTGTATTGTAGTAGTTGAGAGGTCTGCGGTCCTCCGGAGTTTCACCAAAGAGCTCTTTAGCCTCATCGACAGGAATGACCCAGCCAAGTGCATAATGTGGTGCACGATAGCCGTCAATAACACTATTCACAACGGGTGGCAATTGATCGACATCGAAAACCATAGGGAAGATCTGTAAAAACCTGGAAAAGAGTCACCACAGAGACAAATGAGAAGTTAAGAAAGGACACTCACTTCTCAGACTTGCTGGACATGATTGTAATAGAATGGATTTTGCACATCGATCTAGCGACCTTAAGTAGTTCACGGAGTTGCTCCCACGAGGCATGCCATATATGGAGCATATTCAAACAAGGAGCGCCCAGGACCGCCCAGACCAATCATATATCGAGGACAAATGGCCTTTGTTTATATTATAAATAACGAACTGGGAGGATATTGCTTGTAAGTAGCCTTGTTTCTCTGAATGCCTTGTTGCATGTTTGCAATTCAAACAAGGTATTTCACAAGTCATGATTCAATTGGTGACGACTTATTGAGTGACACTATTATAGCAACAGAGCCATTTGTTTGCCACGTATATAACAACCTCTTGTTCTTTGTATTGATGATTACTCACAAGGAGTGTTGAGCAGGACAGGGGTTACACAGTGGTGACACTCTGTGGTACCAACCTGGATAGTAGAGCTTGTAGTCTCAGAGAGGCAACAAAAGTGAGA
>MU795745.1:0-11789 GCA_027886305.1 Lentinula aff. lateritia
CAAGACTGAGCAATCCATCAGTCATACCCTATCAAGGGTCGGTATCGATGCAGTCTCAGGCAGTGAGAGCGGAAAATCAAAGGGGTCCGAACCAATGAAGAGCGTTGGCAGTTCACGAAGAGGCGGTACCCCCGCAGGGAGCTCCTTTTGGAACTCCCTTTGTCACTGGAGCTCAAGCGAACCAACTTCGCATGGCCGTCAACTCGGCACACTCTCGAGAGTCGGTAGTAATGATCCAACAACAGGCCCGAGTCATCGAGACGCTTCAGGAACAACTCCGTGAGGTAAGGAAAGTGTTTGCAGCAGGAGGAATACCGACTGGTGGGCCGTTTTCCAAAACAGGAAACACGGCGGGATTATTCGGGCAAGCGCCCATGGTAACGATAGAGGACACGAGGGGGGGTCCCTCTCCTGTAGTTCCCCAACCAAGAAGTTGGCAAGCTACGGAGCCAATATCCTTTACCAGACGAACTCCTATGGGAGTTAGGGAAGGGAACCTTCAGGAGGGACAAACAGCCCCGCTACTTGCCACTCCGAGTGTGGATAGGAGGTGTATTCAGGAATGGGGAGCTCGTGTGCAAAGAGCAGAGCTCGGGGAGTACGTGAGACCGGAGGGAGGAAGGTACGCGATGGAGGATGGTGGAGCCACTGTAGGTAAAGGAGGCAAAGGGGGGTTTAACCTCCCTCCTAGAGTACCTCCCCCACACTTCCCCAGCCAATCGAGAGATCGAGAACGACCTCTGAGTCAAGGGGGACGGGTTCAAAGGGGACAGGAAGGAAGGAGCGGGGGAGGGGCACCACCTCCGCCTCCTCCTCCTCCACCACCCTCAGGAGGACCGGGTGATAATGATTCCGAAGGTTCCGACGAAGGGGAACACACCCAATCGAGTAGGAACGGTGGAGGGAGAGAGGAGGACAGAGAGGAGCTTCCCACTGGAGCTCCTGAAGCACCTCCAACCCGTTATGACCCTGACCAACCCTGGTACTACGATCCAAGGCAAGGTTGGCACCGAAAAACAGTTCCGAGAAACCCCAACGAAGGACGAAATATGTGGGATAGTAACGAGGATAAAAATTGAATTACCATCGAATCGAAACTCAATGTTGGTAAGATCGAGAGCTTCGCAGGTGACGACTGTTCTGCATGGAGGACGTGGGTCCTCAGCTTGGAAAGGATGTTTGGGGTACGTCCCACCATCTACGCTCGAGAAAAGGACAAATGCGCTTCGGCAGCCAGTCACCTCACTGGCGCTGCGCTCTCCCACTTTGATACGTTGAATCGACAACGACTGAGGGGAGAGTATACCTGTCTTGAGGACTGGACAGAATTCAAATGGGAGTTTGGTTCCAAATTCGGACCCATCGACGAAGCAGACGAGGCAAGAAGGAGGCTGGCTTGGATGAAGCAAATGCCGGAGGAAAGCTTCGCCAACTTCTTCATTCGCTTCAACGAATACGCCCCTCTAACCGGATTTAACGATGAGGCCCTAGTGACATACCTCAAGAAAGGGGTAGCTCCCTGGTTGCCCCTACAGGTTGTTACCAGAAGGGAAGAACCTCGATCCTATGACGAGTGGACTCGAGTGTTCACGAAGCTGGATGGAGCTGTACGTGCGCAAGCGGAGAGTTTGAGGAACCTCCACGGCGAAAAAATACTACAAGGATAGCTGAGTCGCTTTCCCAGGTTGGAACTAGCACCCGAAGCCCCTTATAAGTCCCCCTTGCATAGGGAGCGAGACCCAGCCGACGTTTGGACCTCCAATCCAAAACCAGCTGTGACAGGGAGGTTCCAAAACAGGCCCAACTAGAAAGACGGACGACAAAGGGCTTCTGCAGCGTGGGGGGATGAGGAAAACTACGATATCGAAAATCGAGGGGAAGAGGAGGACTGCTGCCACTGCAGGGATGGAGGAGAATGGACGGAAGCGGTCCTCCGGGCAGGAGTTACTGATACCAGGAGGAAATGGACTTCCGAAGAAAGAGCGGAAAAGTGGAGAAGACGAAGGCAGGAACTCTGCATGCGTTGTGGACGAAAGGAGCACTGGGCAAAGGACTGCCCCAACCCGGAATCACTGGAACGTCCAGTGGAGGAACAAGGGAGCTCTGAGAGAGCTTCCAAGGCCGATTCAACTCGAGGAAGAGGGATGGCCAACCAAGGGGGAGGTCGTAAGGACAATTCAACTCGTCCTTTAGAACGGATTCGCGCCGGGATCGTGGTGGAAGAACGGGAAGGGATGGACGATCTCTGGAACGTTCACATCCTAGACTCACCAAAGGAAGGTGAGCAAGAACTGTTGAACGAAGTGGGAAATGGGCAGGGGGCTTTGAGGTAGATCAGGGTGAGCTGCGAAGCCCCACGACACCTTCGCCTACCACAATAAGAGCTGCACTCGCGGGTAGTCAGCCAGCTCGTCTCACATCCCGATCCTATAGTTCCTTCATCATCCTTACACGCTTTCCATTCTCCGACCTCAATAAAGACAAAGAATACGCCACACTAGTGGATAGTGGAGCAACTAGATGCTTCATAGACAAAACCTTCGCTATGCGACACCCTGAAAATTTGGTTGACCTAACAAACAGCATCCCTTTGGAGCTGTTCGACGGGCAACCTACCTCCGCAGGATTGATAACTCAGACCTACACTGACCAGATCAGTTTTGCGGATGGAACAATTCACAAGGTGGAGTTCCTAGTAACTCGCTTACACCCCACAGCTCCAATTGTGCTAGGATTACCGTGGCTACGCACGCACAACCCAGTAATCGACTGGAAAGAACTTTGTCTGACGTTCCAAGACCAAAACGTCCGAATCTCAGCAGCCCTTGCGTCGGAAATTGTCCAACTAGGCGCTGAGGGAGGTAGTGAGGAGCTAGGAGCTAGGAAGGGGGGTAAATGGCGAGGAAATACACGAAGGAACTCTCCAACTGCCTCCTGAAGTTCCTCAGCAACCTCCCGAAGCTCCTCAACAACCTCCTGAAGCTCCAGAAGCTCCTCAACAACCTCTTAAAGCTCCAAGGACGAGGGTAAAACTAGAGGAAGTGAAGGACGAGGAGTATGAGGCAAGACAACCAGGTCCACACAAGCTATTCCCCTCGGACCAAAATCTAGGGCCAGATGATCCAATCCTTATGGGGATCAATGAATGGCTAGAGTTCGCGAGCGAAAACATGGAACAAGAGGCGAAGGAAAACCTCGAGTCGGACGATCTACCAGAGAGGCAGGAACCCCGCAAGCAGCGAAGGATTCAGAGGAGGCCTATAGAAAGTGGAAGAGTAAAGACACGGAATGATCCTCTTCCTGGCCTGGGTCTAAACAAAAAGTCAGGCGGAGGAAGAAAAGGAGGGAGCATGGACCCTTCCCAGATCTCCCCACCTTAGACATCGAAAGTCTGAACATCCCCAAGATTCCTTCAAGGTCGGGTCTAACCCCCAAGGGTTCAATAAGGCACAACAATTTCCGAAGAAAGCAGCTCATAGCGGGTACCCATGTGGTGGAACGAAAATCGGACCCCACTATACAAGGGAAGCCCATCAGCTTAATAGGAGCTGCTGGGATGGATCGCCTATTGAGGGAGGGAACCCCCGCATATTTCCTTCATATATTGCCCACGAAAGATGAGTCTCCCACCGAAGAAATGCTCCGGGCAAATGACAGCAACTCCCCAGAGGAAGTGCAGCAACCAAAGGATCCCGAGAGTGGGAACCCTAATCTGGAACAGGGGGAGGTCGCCAAGGAGCTCGACAAAGAAGCATCGAAGTGCCAGGAGACGGAGGAGTTAAAGAAATCCATTCCTATCCAATACCAAGACTACCTGGACGTATTCTCACCGGGAGAAGCAAGGACACTACCCCTGCACCGACCTTACGATATCAAAATCAAAACGGAAGGGGATGTGATACCTCCCATAGGGAAGCTCTACAACATGTCTGAGAAAGAGCTGAAATCCCTTAAGGAGTACATCGACGAGATGTTGGGCAAGGGATTCATACAATCCTCCAGTTCCCCCGCGGGAGCTCCCGTCTTATTTGCCAAGAAAAAGGATGGTACCCTACGACTCTGCGTTGACTATCGAGCTCTGAACAAGATCACGAAGAAGAATAGGTACCCCCTTCCACTGATAGGCACCTTAGTGGATCAACTGCGAAAGGCGAAGATCTTTACTAAGATAGACCTCCGCGCGGGATACAACAACGTCAGGGTAGCACAAGGACACGAGTGGAAGACGGCATTCCGAACTCGGTATGGGTCATTCGAGTACTTGGTAATGCCTTTTGGGCTCACGAATGCTCCCTCCGCGTTCCAATTCTTCATGAACGAGATCTTCCACGACATGGTGGACATTTGCATGGTGATTTACTTGGATGAAATACTGATCTATTCAGACGACGAAGTATCACATGTGGAACACGTCAGGAAGGTCCTTGAACGACTACGGGCGAACCATCTCCATGCAAAGCCGGAAAAATGTGCGTTCCATGTCGACACTGTCGAATACTTGGGGGTGATTATATCACTGTTGGGGGTATCCATGGACCCAGAGAAAGTGAAGGCGGTGATGGACTGGCCAAAACCAAGGACGGTTAAGGAGCTCCAGGCGTTCCTAGGATTTGCGAACTTCCATAGGAGGTTCATAGACAACTACTCAGGAATTACCAAGGTGTTCACGAAGCTCCTACGAAAAGACTCAGTGTGGAACTGGACACCACAGTGTAGCAGTGCTTTCGAACTGCTGAAATTGGCGTTCTCTGAAGCTCCCGTCTTGGGACACTACAACCCAGACCTACCGGTCGTCCTCGAATGCGACGCCTCCGACCTGGCTATAGCAGGCATCCTATCACAGTTGGACCCAGAGACGGGGGAGATACACCCCATCGCCTTCCATGCACCCTCCATGATTGCCGCAGAGCTGAACTACGACATTTATGATAAAGAGCTCCTAGCCATCGTAGATTGCTTCAAGCAATGGAGAGCGTATTGCAAAGGATCTCGACACCAGATTCAGGTATACTCGGACCACAACAATCTACAATACTTCTCCACTACGAAGCAGCTGACGGCACGACAAGCCCGGTGGGCAGAGCTCCTCTCAGGATACAATTTCGTCATCAACTATCGACCAGGGAGGCTGGGAGCCAAACCGGACGCGCTCACCCGAAGGTCGGATGTGTACCCAAAGAAGGGAGCTCCACGAGATCAGGTCTTAGCGGGGAGGGAAAGAGTACTCATACCTCCAGAACGTCTCAACGCTACGATCCTCATGAACGAGGAGCTGCTAGTAAACTGAGTAAAGGAAGCTCCAAAGGACACGACTATGATTGAAGCACTGAAAAGGATTGCACGCAATGAGGAGGAATCTCTCGTTTGGGAGGATGGGATGATAAAGAGGGGAGGTCGCATATATGTCCCAGACACTGGAACTCTACGAAGGGAGGTCCTACAGCCGTACCATGACCATAAACTAAGGGGACACCCGGGGGAGAAACGCACCAAGAAACTCGTAAACCAGTTGTTCTTCTGGAAAGGGCTTTCCAAAGACATGAACTACTACGTGCGGAGTTGCCACTCATGTCTGAGAGCCAAAGCCACTCGCTCCAAACCTTACGGGAACCTCCGCCCACTACCAATTGGCCAACGACCCTGGTCTTCAATCTCCCTAGACCACATCACCCAGCTCCCCGTCACAGCAGGCCCAGAGAAATATGATGCCATTCTAGTAGTAGTCTGCCGACTCACTAAACAAGCCATATACGTTCCTTGCCATACGATGGATAACGCGGAGGACTTTGCCAATCTATTCATAACACATGTTTTCTCCAAGCATGGAATGCCCTCCGATATAACTTCCGACCGAGGCTCCCTATTCGTGTCCCAATTCTGGAGGGAGCTTTGTAGGGTACTGGGAATCGAATCCCGCCTATCTACGGCGTACCACCCGCAAATGGATGGACAGACAGAGCGAGTAAATCAATCTGTGGAGGCGTACCTTCGGATCTATTGCTCCTACGACCAGGACAACTGGGACCTCCTACTACCAATGGCTGAATTCGTATACAACAACACCCCAAATACGATGACGGGCGTCTCACCGTTCTTTGCCAACAAGGGTTATCACCCAAAGCTATCTATTACACTGGAGCAGGTGCAGGGCGCGGAGGTCAATGAATATGCATCCAATCTCAAGGAGTTATACGCTTACCTTCAGGAACGAATTCGAGTAGCAAATGAGGACTATGCGAAGTATGCGAACCAAAAACGCCAAGAGGCCCCGGACTGGAAGGAGGGTGATCATGTATGGTTAAATATGGAAAACGTCAGGACTAGACAACCGATGAAGAAGCTAGACCACAAGTGGACGGGCCCCTACCCAATCTTATCGAAAGTAGGGAGCCATGCTTACCGATTGGACCTCCCTGGGGACCTCCACAAGATTCACAATGTATTCCATGTAGACAGACTGAAACCTCACTTCCACGACAAGTTCAAACGACAGACCTCCCCGCCTCCCCCGATTTTCATAAAAGGGCAGAACGGAGCACTTTGTTGAGGACATACTTAACTCCAAGCCCAAGAAGGGACGACCGGAAGAAGTGGAATACCTAGTAAAATGGGAGGGGTATAACGACGAATTCAACTCCTGGGTGGGATGGGAGGGTATGGTGGGCTCAATCGAGCTCCTACGTAGCTGGCACAAAAAGCACCCAAGGAAACGGCAGCCATCGCGTCCGCAATGGGCTTCGCTAGAGCGGGAAGCACGGGAGGAGGAAGAGGAGGACAAGGAAGGCAGAAGGGAGTACAGGGGTTGAACGAGGACCACGAAAACACGACGGGGGCAACAACCCCATGACATTCACGACTAACTAACGATAGATTGCATCGGAGGGTTCACGTGACCTGGTGCACCACGGTTTCACTCTTATTAAATTTCACCCAGTACGAAGGACGCTTGCATTAGTAATAACAAAAGACAACAAAAAAAAAAAGATATTTTATTCGCGGGAAAGGATACAGAAGCAGGGAGTATAAAACACGAGATACGAAGGGACTACGAGAAGCTACAAAGGTTCATTTTTTAACACCTGACCAGCATCAACCTCTCCCGCATCATACAACTCATCGTCATCACCAGTCAGATCAATGGATAAGGGCGCGACAGATCCAAACAAGGGGGGCAAGTTGGGCGAAGGGGGAGGAGGAGAAGGGGAGGTAGGAGACTCCTGCTCAGGCAGGAACAACGGGGTTTGAATAGGGGAACCAACGGACCGGGGTTCAACCATTGGTGCCATCCCCGCGATTTGCCCTTAAGACCAACGACTGATCCTAAGTTCGAAGAATACCCAACAACAGGATATAACTTCTCGCAGTCACAAGGAGCAGAACACGCTGTTCCTATACTTACAAGTGCCGGGCCCGAATGGCTGCTAGTGAAGAGGTTTCAGTCTGGCGGGAGTGTGTCTTTCCTTTTTACGGATTAGCACTGCAATGTCGTCCCAAAATCACTTGTATTCCAGATACATCAGATCGCTATTTATACATACAGGATATAGAGTCGCACAGTACAATTAATTTAATAAAATAAACGTTCGGAACCGCAAGGGAATTTCTACAATAGGTCAGAGATCATTTAATTCGAATCTACGTCCTTATTTGGTCCATAATGGCTCCAAAACTCTAGTATACTTCCAAACATAGGTAGGTACTTCAATATTCATTTAATTTAATTGCTTTGGAGAATGACTCAAATGGTGTTTGTCATGAAGTACGTAGCCCCTATCATTTTCCTTTTCTCACCATCTCTACACCCTTATTTGTACGATACATCACTCCATCACTTTCACATCCCACCATTGTCGAACCCTCATCGATTACTGATCTACCTAACCCCCTTCATCGATTACTGATCCATCTGTTACCCTTCTCCTTCTACTGGCTTCCGCCACCTTCTTTATTCTCAAACTGTACAGTATTACATCGTCATTTCTCGCAGATCGGATTGTGTATATAAAGCCAGCCCCCCCACTACCTGGTCCCTTATCTTGACTTCTCTGTCATTATCTTGGGACCAGGTATGTGCCTACTTACTAGTACTTACAACTACGATAATATAACTCTGTCATTATCTTGGGACCAGTCTGTCCACGCTCTGATCAGTTGCTTCGTCTCTACCGCCTGCTCCGCCACTTGCCCCGTTGCTCCGCTTAGTCACTCCGTCACTGACGCTTTGTGACAGGATCTGGGTTGTCTTTGGTTACGAGAATGTTCCATGGGATCTCGATGGTGAACATCAGACAATGAATGCATGTGGGTAGAGGGGCCCACAGAAAGTTCCAGACAAGTGCCTCCTAAAGGATGTGAATAATCCAAGTTGAAGATTGAGGCATTCTCACGTTTCGGGGGTAAAGAACGGATTGGAGATTCAACTTTTGGTGGAAAGTGAGATGAAGGAGAAACCTCCTGTTTTGGAACAAAAGGACACATGATAATAAGATAGGATTTAGTGAAATTTATAAGGGAAAAGGCATATGTGAATAGTCCAAATTGTTATTTCTGTATAACTACAATAGATAATAAATAACCTATTATATTTACAATACTAAATAGCAAAACTTCCGTGAATTGGAAATTATATGCAAAACAGGAGGTCAAAGCAGGAAAAAGGCAGTGGAAAGGTTGCACAGATCAGAGAAAGGGAAGTAAAACGGTATACATCCATGGCGGAAAATGTAGGCAACGAATCTTGCAAATTACAGGATTAGGATGTGAGGAGGAGTGGACAAGTAGAAGGTATGAGTGTGTTCATGAACAAAGTGGGACACATTCGAAACAGCGATCATGTAATTTTGGGGTGTCAGGGCCGCGGGTGTGCTAGGTGGGACATAGGCTGACATAGGTAGAGACAGATATAAAGGGAGTAAAATGAAAGCTAAACGACAAAGCCTGCAAAAAATAGTTCACAGTAGAACCAAAGATATATCATGGGTATAATACTAATGATAGATCAGAATGGATGGGGAAAAAACAATTGTGGAAGAGGCAGCATAACAACAAGACACTGATAAACAGATATCAATCGATGGAATCGGAGTTGAGGCCATTGGGAGAAGCAGTACTAAGCAGGTAGTACAACAACAATCAACAGCTGCAATTTATATCAGGCATGTTGGACATACTGTGGATGGAGAAAGCAAGACTACAAGGCAAAAAGACACAGTGTTAGGTGAGAAAGTGATGCGTGATGGAGCAGGAAGAGCAGAATTAATTTCAATGGAAGGAAATTTTGAAGGGGAGGTTGTAGGCTGCATAACAGAAGGAGTGTTTTGGGGGGATAGTTATCATCGCGGGGAGGTATTCAGCGTCGAAGAACAATACACAAAACTGTTGACTGCAGGCAAAGCACATTTCGGTGTGCCAGCGACAACGTCAGAAGGAAGGATCAATGGCATTGGGACAACAGACATGATGTTGGAAGCGTGGCAAGACAATACAAATTGGGGTGGCCACGGGTATGTGAATGACAAGATGGAAGTTGGTGGGTGTTGGACAGGTCACAGCAGAGCGGTATGGAGAATCACCACAGATGAAGTGATGAAGATGCTTTGGAGTTCCTATGGTGCAGTAGAAACGGTGAGGATCGTGCAGAGAAGTGCAAAAGCCGAACACTGACAGTGCAGCAGATGCACTTCAATGTGATTTCGGAAAGACAGGCAGGAGGAGGAAGGTGTAAGACCTGGGTCAGAATTGGTCTTAGGGTAGGTTTTGGTATAATGAGTTTATGTTGTAGCGTGCTAGGAGCAGGCTGGAGCTCAAAGGGAGCTACGGGAACCGCGACCGAGGACAGGAATGACCTTGTAGTGGCTGGGATTGAGAGATATGACCCTTGAAGGGGTTCCTATAAGGTCCAGGAAGGTCCCTAAGGCATAGGGAGGGGAGGTAGAAGTCACGGGAACCTAGTAGCGTTGCATAGTAGGGGTTGTACTTGCTAGGACGTCAACGTAGGATAGGATAGGTCGTATTTGAGGTTGGTCTCAAGCGTGTAAGCTCCTGAGAAGATATACACCCGGGAGGGGAGGTCCCGGAAACTGGGGCTTAGAGGTGAACGTCCTCGAGTGTTGGAGGTTATAACAGAGACGCGGTACATAGTTCGACGTAAGGGGTAGCTTTGACGTTACCTAGATCAAGGTCCCAGAGCTTGAGGAGCAGTAGGGGAGCTCGAGGAGGTTTGGGGAAGGTTAGTTGGATTGCTTAGACGTGAAGTAAAAGCGTATATTAGACCGTATAGACGATCGTAGAGACAACAGACGAGAGTAGAGAGAAACTGAGATAGAGAAACAGAGGTAAAGAGAAATCCGTATGGTTAGCAGGTACAAAGGGACAGGGACTGGACCTATGCAAAAGGGTGTGTGTTCAAAATATACCAAGCTGGGGCTTGGGGGTGATGCGGAGCTACTTAAATAGGTACGGGAAGTGAACAAGGGAACATTAGGGATCTTGAGAACATGAGGCAGATAATCGAGAGAAGTAGATGATCGAGATTAGTACTTGATGGGGTTAGTGGTAGGAGGATTTGTTAAGATCATGTACACCTTGTAACCGTGCCAGAGGTCACAGAGTGTCCAAGTGCGGAAGACGAGTGGGACAGTAGTGAAGTTATTAACAACACTGCCGTTACGCCGTTAGTCCCCGGAGGTCAAGAGTATAGAAGGGAGGAGCTGAGTAGCAGCCAAGCCGGAGCGGTGGTATCGCCGGTGACGAGGAGCGGGCCAAAGAACTTATAAGTCCAAAGGCTATAGAGAGAGTACTTCAAGGCGTTGAGCCTGAAGACTTAGAAGAGCACAGAGTTAAGGAGGGAATCTAAGTCGATAATTAAACTGAGGGACTACAGTAGCGTACAGGCAGTATTTATATCTACGGAGCGGCGCAACGGTGCGGAGCGCCAGACTAACTACTAGGAGCTATACATGTAGACCTGCAGGATAAAGTAAAAGACAATAAGGAGAGACTAGAATGGAAGGGTATGTGTAGCGAGAAAGCACAATAAGAAAGAGATTACAATAAACACAGATCTTCGGAGTACCGAGCGGCGGACTGGAGGCCCAAGGCATGGGCTTGACAGGATTTCTATGCATGTCGGGGTGGTTGTCAGGACGTTTGGGTAGCTGGGGAGGTGTCTTGGGGAGGTGCAAAGATAGATAGGGAGTATGAGAGCGTGAAGTATGAGAGCGTGTGGCTGGTACTGGGACTGGTCTGGTTGTAGCCAGGGCATGACAGAAGGGTGCAGAGCGTGGACTGGAGCGTGTGGGTGTACCTGTGTGAGGAGCAGGATTTTGAAAGATAATACACATTTCTGATGAGATATACGCGTTGGCTAATGCGAGTGGGAATGGAAATGAACATAGCCGTTTTGGGAGGACCGGTAGGAGGTACACACGAGAAGATACATTTAGTGAGTAATAGATATGTCACATAGACATGGAGAAAAAGGAGTTTAGTGCTAAGTAAAAGCTATGTAGTAGTATTAGAACAGTAAATGAGCATAACTTGTTCATAGGGCGAAGTAGAAGCTATATGAAGTAAATGTAAGAACAAATATCGAGAGAGATAGTAGTGGTGTTTGGCAATTTTGGAACCAAAACAAACAGACCTAAACATGGCCAAAAGGTGCCTGCACGAATCGATCTAAATTCCGGAGTGCAATAGCACTGCATGCAAAGTCTAATAAGTTCACGTGGCTTAGCCTAAACTTATAGAATACTGCCAAAAAACAGCGCATCAATAAGATCTCGGACTTA
>MU795746.1:0-11788 GCA_027886305.1 Lentinula aff. lateritia
TTATCTTGGGACCAGGTATGTGCCTACTTACTAGTACTTACAACTACGATACTAATATAACTCTGTCATTATCTTGGGACCAGTCTGTCCACGCTTCGCTCAGTTGCTCCGCTTCTACCGTTCACTCAGCTGCTCCGCATCACCGCCCTGCTTAGTCACTCCGTCGCTGACGCTTTGTGACAAATATAACTCTGTTATCTTGGGACCAGTTTGTCCATGCTCTGCTTAGTTGCTCTGCTTCTACCGCCCGCTCAGTTGCTCTGCTCCGCACCGCTGCCCAGCTTAGTCACTCCATCACTGACGCTTTGTGACATTAGGTCAAGATCTATTACTGCACTGACAGCCTACCAATAAGGTTGTCCTTGCAGGATCCGCAGACACCACGTCTTCCTCAGTCCCGCCTGATTCTGAAACACCCGCTGCCAGAGTAGACTGCTCCAGGCTCCGACACGCACTTGACCCCAGAGACCTAGCCCACATCCACAATATCGACGATAGTTGGTATGACTGCCAGTCTCAACCTTGCCCCAATGCCCTTTCCAACTCAATCCAAGAGCCACTTATTGTGAACGATATAACTTTCCTGCCAATTCCCTGTCCCAAATCACCATCACCTGCTTCTGTCATATCGACCCCTGCCCAGACCACCTCTGCAGATGAGCTCATGACTCAGCTCATTAAACAAGTAGCCAACCTCACTACAGCCATGGAGGAACACTTGTCTTCCAAATCAAGCATGAACAAACCCGAGGTATTCAAGGGTAAAGATAGCTCTGAAGCTTGTTGATTCAGAGCTCAATTCCAGAACTGGGCGTCAGAACAACCTGATCTCGCCAACAGTCAGGTAAAGCTTATCAAGTCCGCTTTGGGATTCTTCACAGAAGGTGCTGGAGACTGGGCAACCCCCCACTTGCTACATTTCAATGCAGAGAATTGATGGAGCAGGTAAAGTAGTTAAGAAATAATCATAATTAGAAGGTTGTTGTTGAGATTCACTTGTAGCGGGGTGGTGGACCTTGAAGGAAATCAGATATCACAGAGTGAACTAATTACCCATGCACTGCGGAATGTTAACAGTGCCACAACGGGAGATATGGCGTCTGCCAATGTAGCAAAGTATGCAGTAAGAGCTGGTGGGTATGTCAACACTCTGTGGAATGAAGGAGGCGCACTTAGTCCTGGGATGTCAGACGTGCCCAACCATCTGCTTGGCTGTTCCCGTTGCTCTTTCCATACAGGTGTGGTGGGTTCAGAACACCTTGTTCTTGACCTGTGTCCTACGAGTCACATGCGAAGTGGGCATTGCAATACGCTGATAAAAGGTTTTGATTAGATCACCAGTTTGTTTTCAAGTCTTTGGTGTTTTGCAAAAGAGAGCCATCTGCTCTTCAGCGGCATTGAAAAACACACGGAGCAACTATGTTTGACATTCGGCAGCTATTCAAGAACTGGAGCCTAAAGATTTTGAAGTAGCTGCCTCCGAGGAGAGCCGTCATGTCCGCTATAGCAATCCAGTAATGAGAACTTTGATGAATCACCTGCAGACGGTATGTGTCAGCGACTGACTCTAGTAATGGGTGTCACCAAGTATCACACTCAAGAAAACCTTAGGGGGCAGAAAGATAGAGGAGGCAAGCAAGCTCTGGACTAGACGAGATCAAAGCTAAGGAAACACAGCAAGTAAATACAGCTTATATACAGGTAAGTAACCCTCCGCCCTAGTAATGTCCGACACTCTGGGCCAGTGGTAAGCATGAGTAGAACATGTGTGAAACAGATAAAACCTAAGTAAAGCAATGTGTAAGTAATAAAGACTCGATCAACATGTTGCTTTGTGAGACTGCTGTGTTTAATATAAATAAATAAAAAGTGCATGTTGTATCAGTAAGCATGAATAATAGGTCAGGTGACAATGTAAGACAAGATAAGACAAGATATGAGATAAGGGAGATAAAAGATAAGATAAGATAAGATGAAAAGAAGTAATTGTAACAGTACGATCATCAGTAGCGGGAACTGATTCGTTGCGGACGAGTGTTCAGTCCGAAATATGGTCACTCATAGTGGCCAAAAATCCGCCAAACTTGTGGATCACATTAAACCCATCTGATATCAACAACCCAATTGTGCAGGAAAATAGAACAAGCAATTCTTCCTCCAAAGGTCGTTTGTAATTATGCAGGTTATGCACAAAGAAACCTGCTTGCCTTGAAAACTGGAACCCGGGTAACCATGTGATGTTAGAACGAACTGGAAGGCTCTTGCATTGTTGCCTGGAAATCACTGTGCACATTCACGTATTTAAGGTGCCACCAAGAGAGGTTTCTTTTCCATGTTCTCTGCGATACTTCTTCCTTCAATTGTTCGTTTGAAAAAATCTTGGTCGCCAGTAACTTTATGACAATAGGTCTATATATGGCTCCTTATATCCGGTTATGCAGTGCAACAAGAATTGACCTTGAGTACATGAGAGGATTGGATTGGAGGAACTCATTTGCAAGTGCAGAGCTTGATACCATAGCTCGTATTGAGCCAGATCTCCTTTGAAGTTTGTGGGTTCCAAAGTTGACCTCAAAAGCAAACATATATTCAGTTTGGAAATGAGGCGGCGATACTCAATCTCAGCTTCACACAATGCGAGTAAAGGACTGTTTCATCACATAAGATATGCAGCCAATGATCCAATCGCTTTGGACTTCCTGTTGAGCCCATTGTTAGAAAATTTTTAGAGAGGTGTAAATAAGACATACACTACAGGTGGGACCCAGAATTTGAGGCCCATACATGTAGAAGAAGTTGGGAAACCCAGGCAATGTCATTCCAGGATGACTGTGAACGCTATTGGCCCACTTTTTTAAGATATCGGTCTCATCAGCTGCATGGACTGTCAAATCTGTATAGGGTGCAGTGATCGTATGGAAACCTGTTGCATGCACAGTAGTATTGAATGTATGTTTGACCCTGTCAGCTTTTTGGGGTGAATCTCAATATTTCGCATTCAGTTAAGACGACAAGGTCCATATTTGGTTGGTTGAAAATTCAGAATCATCAATTCTGATCGGACTAGTGTAAGACCTGGGTCAGAATAGGTCTTAGGGTAGGTTTGGTATAGGGAGTTTATGTTGTAGCGTGCTAGGAGCAGGCTGGAGCTCGAAGGGAGCTATGGGAACTGCGACCGAGGACAGGAATGACCTAGTAGTAGATAGGACGGAGAGATGTGACCCTTGAGGAGGTCCCTATAAGGTCCAGAGAGGTCCCTAAGGCGTAGGTAGGGAAGGTGGATGTACGGAACCTAGTAGTATTGCGTAGTAGGAGTTGTACTCGCTAGAACGTCAACGTAGGATCAAATAGGTCGTATTGGAGATGGGTCTGGAGTGTCTAAGCTCCTGAGAAGATATACGCCCGGGAGGGTAGGTTCCCGGGGACTGGGCTCGAGGGTGGACGTCCTCGAGTGTGGGAGATTGTAACGGAGAAGCGATATGTAGTTCGACGTAGGAAGTAGCTTCGACATTACCTAGATCAAGGTCCTGAAGCTTGTGGAGCAATGGGGGAGCTTGAGGAGGTTTTGGGGAGGTTAGCTCACCAAGGCGTTAGGCGTTGGGGAGCTTTAGTATTGTTCGAGGGAGCTCGGAGACTCACTCGGATTGCTTAGACGTGAAGTAAAAGCATGTATTGGATCGTATAGACGATCGTTGAGACAGTAGACAAGAGTAGAGAGAAACAGAGATAAAGAAACAGAGAGTAAAGAGAAATTGTCAAGTCCATGCCTCGGGCCTCCATTCCGCTGCTCGGTATTCCGAAGATCTGTCGTTATTGTAATCTCTTTCTTATTGTTCTTTCTCGCTACACATACCCTTACGTTCTAGTCTCTCCTTATTGTCTTTTACCTTACCCTGCAGGTACTACATGTATAGCTCCTAGTAGTTAGTCTGGCGCTCCGCACCGATGCGCCGTTCCGTAGATATAAATACTGTCTGTACGCTACTGTAGTTCCTCAGTTTAATTATCGACTTAGATTCCCTCCTTAACTCTGTGCTCTTCTAAGTCTTCAGGCTCATCGCCTTGAAGTACTCTCTCAATAGCCTTTGGACTTATAAGTTCTTTGGCTCGCTCCTCGTCACCGGCATTACCGCCGCTCCGACTTGGCTGCTACTAGACTCCCTCTTCTATACTCTCGATCTCCGGGGACTAACGGCGTAATGGCGGTGTTGTTAATAACTTCACTACTGTCCCACTCGACTCCCGCACTTAGACACCTTGTGACCCCCGGCATGGTTACACGGTGTACATGATCTTAACAGAAATCCGTATGGTTAGCAGGTACAAAGGGACAGGGACTGGACCTATGTAAAGGGTGTGTGTTCAAAATATACCAAGCTGGGGCTTTGGGACATTGCGGCACTATGTTAAGATCATGCACACCGTGTAACCGTGCCAGAGGTCACAGAGTGTCTAAGTGCGGAATACGAATGGGACAGTAGTGAAGTTATTAACAACACCGCCGTTACGCCGTATGTCCCCGGAGGTCGAGAGTATAGAAGGGAGGAACTAAGTAGCAGCCTAGTCGGAGCGGCGGTATCGCCGGTGACGAGGAGCGAACCAGAGGACGTATAAGTCCTAAGGTAGAGTAGAGAGTACTTCAAGGCAGTGAGCCTGAAGACTTAGAGGAGCACAGAGTTAAAGAGGGAATCTAAGTCGGAAAGGGAGATCTAAGTTGATAATTAAACTGAGGAACTACGGTAGCGTACAAGTAGTATTTATATCTACGGAGCGGCGCATTGGTGCGGAGCGCCAGACTAACTACTAGGAGTTATACGTGTAGTCCTGCAGGGTAAAGTAAAAGACAATAAGGAAGGACTAGAGTGAATGGGTATGTGTAGCGAGAAAGAACAATAAGGAGAGATTACAATAAAAGGTAGATCTTCGGGATACCGAGCGGCGGAATGGAGGCCCGAGGCATGGGCTTGACACACTACTTAAATAGGTACGGGAAGTGAACAAGAGGACATCTGGAGACATGAGGCAGCTAATCGAGGGAGGGAGGTACTAAAAGGGGTTGACGGTTAGGAGGGTTTTGTATGCGCGTCGGGGTGAAGATCGTTTGGGGAGTTATATCAGGAATACTTGGGGAGGTGCATGGTAATACTTGGGAAGGTGCAGAGGAGGTACAGGAGGTGGATAGGATGTATGACAACGTGTGGCGGGTACTGGGACTGGTCTGGTTGTAGCCAGGGCATGACAACTAGCAAGGAATCCAAAGGTACCAACATCGTAGTCATTGATTTCAAGACTAGGGCATTTCAATCCAAAAGCATACAGTGGTGAAGTAGGTGCAAGTTTTTCCTGCATCACCGGGTCATGGACACGTTCGCAGATTTTGTTTTGCCAGAAGAAATAAGCCTCATCATTGGCGGGCTGATCCGAAAAGATGTCCATATAGTTGTTGGTCACAAAGCGCCATCCACCGGCTGTCCAAAGATCTTCAAAAAACAAGAGAAGTTTCTCAGGTTGGGGATATTGATCAAACTATAACCACCTTGAAAAATGAGCTTGATGAGTCTTTTAGGCATAAATGCTCAATAGGAATCACAAACTCACTTGCAGCAGTGGAACATCAGGGAATAATTATTTCAATTTTTGCTGAATCTCCTTGTCTAGCTTTTGTTGCATGGCCAGCGCGTAATACGAGGTTTACTGAAAAACAGTCAAATGTTTTACCTCTGGACCAATAGCCTGGATAACCTGCAGCCACAAAAGAGCAATTACTATGGAGTGATTAGAAGAATGGAGAGAGAGATGGGTATCTGGACTCCAGAGGCACCTCTTCCTATCACAGCTACATGCTTTCCCATTGTCATTTTTTGTCCCCAGATTCCTCTGAAACTTTGTTGAACTGTATTTATACCCAACGTCTGCTCAACATGCTGATAGTATTCACATACTTCATCTCTACACGGGAAACGTTCTGTTCATACCCAGTTCTTCCATACTTCTTTGATTGATAATTGATATAAGGGAGATTCAGAGTCAACTTGGGCACCTAGGTATATCCAAGAATTAGAACTATATGTAGAGGGATTTGACTAAGGCACTCATTACGGAGTCCACCATCAAGATTTTAAGAGTAGGTGACGTTTATAAACAAACGGGTGCCGTTGGCAGCGGGCACTTTTCAACTTTGAACAACACTACTGAACAACAAGGCATACCAAGCACCCAACAATGATTTCCATGTAGGTCAATACAGTACCTCATAGATGTCAAGCTCCTTGCAGAAATGTACTTGTCACAAAGCACTGCACCACAGACCAATCCGTTGTTGACATCGAAGTATGGGACCAAATTATCACAAATGATATCATACGACAGTGAGGGTTTACTATGATTAATTGATTAACAATGCAGATGTGTTTTGCAGAATCTACAATATCAATATATGATGCTTCAAAACCGTACTTGCTTTATAACAAACTACTGCATTACATCGATGTCGCTATCTTAGAAGAATGTGGTTTCACTGAATGGACGATGTTGAAGTGAGTTTCTCAATTCAACTACTGAAATATCTCCACCTTCATCAAGGTGCATTTTTTGTACCAGCTGGAGCGCTACGTGGATGAAGGAGTTCTGCTATTCCAAATGCTTGACAACACCCAATCACTAATTTTGCAGGTCAATTTTTGTTCAAGTTTTTAAAGTTGTTTGATCTCAACTGTAGCGTTGAGCCACCACTGCTTATTTTTGCACTGAATGATACACAAGAGGCATGGTTGCTATTCACTGAATTCAACAAATGCAGACATCCATAACTGCTGTACCCATGATCTTTGAAGAGTTTTGTTCTTTGTATATGGAAATAAAGGAACTTAGGGTGAGTGCCAATTCCTTTTGGTTGCATTCACTCTAATTTCTTCAACAGAACACTCACATTAGGGTGCTTGTCACAAAGCATCAGCAATAGAGTGACTAAGCAGGGCAGCAGTGCAGAGCAACGGGGCAAGCAGTGTGGTGGAGCGACTGAGCAAGCTGTAGAAGTGGAGCAACTGAACGGAGCATGGACAGACTGGTTCCAAGCTGGTCCCAAGATAATGACAGAGAGGTCAAGATAAGGGACCAGGCTTTATATACATAATCTGATCTGCGAGAAATAACGATGTAATACTGTACAGTCCAAAGATAAAGAAGGTGGCAGAAGCCGGTAGAAGGAGAAGGGTAACAGGTGGATGTTAAGATCATGTACACCGTGTAACCGTGCCAGAGGTCACAGAGTGTCTAAGTGCGGAAGACGAATGGGACAGTAGTGAAGTTATTAACAACACCGTCGTTACGCCGTTAGTCCCCGGAGATCAAGAGTATAGAAGGGAGGAGCTAAGTAGCAGCCAAGTTGGAGCGGCGGTATCGCCGGTGACGAGGAGCGAGCCAAAGAACTTATAAGTCCAAAGGCTGTAGAGAGAGTACTTCAAGGCGTTGAGCCTGAAGACTTAGAGAGGAGCTAAGTTGGAAAGGGAGATCTAAGTTGATAATTAAACTGAGGAACTACAGTAGCGTACAAGCAGTATTTATATCTACGGAGCGGCGCAATGGTGCGGAGTGCCAGACTAACTACTAGGAGTTATACATGTAGTCCTGCAGGGTAAAGTAAAAGACAATAAGGAGGGACTAGAATGAAAGGGTATGTGTAGCGAGAAAGAACAATAAGGAGAGATTACAATAAAAGGTAGATCTTCGGAATACCGAGCGGCGGAATGGAGGCCCGCGGCATGGACTTGACAGTGGATCAGTAATCAATGGGGGTTTGACAGTGATGTAACGTGATGTAACGTGATGATGATGAGATGGGGTATCGTACAAGTAAAGGCGTTGAGACAGTGAGAAAAGGAAAATGATAGGGGCTACATACTTCATGACAGTGCTGTTTGGGAAAACAAAGTCAGCAGTACCTTTAGTTTTGGCCAGCACTGAAACAATGGGGTATGGCTTTCTGAATTCAAAAGGCCTATACTTGGGGTACCCACTCGATGTTTTGAACAAGGTAAGGGTTTCAGTGCAATGGGAGCCATACGCTATGCCTTCGCTATATAGCAGAAAACTGCTTGGGAAGCTGACAAGACAAAAGTCTACAAGATACTGTGGTTGTTATTGTCCAGGTGTGTAGAGGACATTGGGCAATAGTGCAGGAGGTTGCCATACATGGTGCAATAGGCATCGTTACTGAACTTCAGTGCACTGTTCAAGTGCAGCCGGAGGAGTGTCGCTGGAAAATAGGTCAAACAAACTGTCAAAATATCCATTGCTCTAGATACAATAGTCAAATGGACTATTGCGCACCATTAGGTTACAAACAATGCAAACTTGATAACTAAGTCCTCATTATAACAAAGTGACAACAATTTTCTCAGAACTGGGAACTCAGGTTCTGATTTGTGTGCTACTGAAGCAGGCAATATTCACTCTGCATCGGAAAGCAATCAACTGCTGCTTCTGGCATCTTCAATGTCCCACCTACTGTTACGAATTTTGAACTTGCTGTACTTACATGTCTTTGTTATGCTTCCATATTTGGAAACTGCTCCTTGAACCACTGGATTAGGTATGGCTACTTACAGTAGTGCATTGAAGTTGGTTCATTACGATCTTGGAAGACTTGGTTGTGCTTCCATATTTGGGAGGAGATTTGTTGTCCACAATTGTCACCTCCACTGCATTGGGTAGGACAACTTACTGTGGCGCCTCAAACTTGGCTTTGCAGAGCCGTCTTCACTCATGGCAGCAAAAATCGGCAATGGTATGAAAGCTTACAACTGAAATGACACCAATAAGAAACCAGTCATGATTTCATAATTGTGCTATCCACTGCGCTATGTACAATGTCCCACAAAAAACACAATTATCATATGTGCTCAATGCAGTGCGTATTACCAGTTGAATTATGGTTGACCATTGGTTCCCTCATGGGGAAAGACATATGGGCACTGGCTTCAACATGCCACTTCATTGCCGAAGTCCTCTATCTTCTCCTGTACCGCAACATTGTATGTCTCACTCTGTCCATCCTACTTTGTTGTGGAACTGCATGGTTGTACAGACCAACAATGGTTTTCGGACATGTTAGGACATTGTTGGTCAAAGTAATGATTCAAAATGTGGGCAACTTTCACAATGCACTCGAATGGTCTGGATTGCTATACAAGTGGAGATTGTTTACTCCCATCCTTGAACGTTTTACCAGACTCACCCACCTTCAATTTATCTTCCTCACACTACCTCACATGTTCCCTGTAGTTTCAACATCACTCCCCATGTTGACTGATTTAACAGTCAAAAGGTGTACCTTCACAGGACCAGTATTGTTCTATGGAGTGGTTCTCAGTGTTGTTTGCCTCTGACTAAAAGGTGTATGCTGGGAGGATCAACCCAACGATTGCTTCAAGGTTGCCCCCTGCTGGAAGTGCTGTATCTGGGCTGGCATTACCAAATTGCTGATAAATTGAGGGTAGAAAATACTCGCCATCTGTCTCAACACCTGCAGGAATTGACAGTAAATTCTGTACTCCAAGCTTGGTCAGGGAACCGTACAGAGCCAGTGAAGAAACAGCAGATATTCTTCAATTTCATCAAAGCATGGAGTGGGTTGAAAACTTCAACACTCAAGGGAGGATAGTCATTGTTCGACACAGGTGCATTCCCGTGGCAAAACAGGCCTTACCTAATCACATGGTGGCCTACACCAGCCCTATTCATTTTCACCGGTCTACTATTCATATGCACATTGGCCTAAAGAAGGCAGCTTTCATCGAGCCACATTTGAGTATCCCTGAACTCCTGATGTTCTTGCCGTCACTTCCTGTGGCTACCCATGTTGCATTATCTGGCTTGTGTTTGGATAAAGAACTGATTAAGGATCATGACACATTGAAGGTGGTGCTGAAGTAGTGCAAAGAGGTGGAAGAATTGGTTGCTAATCCTGTGCACGTACTTTTGCAAGGAGTGGTATATGTCAGTTTCTATTCACAGACATGTATTCATTTTCTTATAGGCTTGGATGTTGAATATTGTGTGAAGGTGTTTGCATCATCGCCAGAAGATCCGATTTATATTCATTCCAGGTATTGATGCACATGACTTGGATGTTGAACATGCATTCAATGGATTAGATGACATTTGGCCCTCTTTACAACTTATTCAGTTCCATAAACGGAAATGGGAGTATGTTAATGGTAAATGGACCGAGATTGACATGTAATATCACCCCCAAAAGGGAAAAAATTCCACTCGACGTAATGACCACTGGAATGCTGGATGATCGTGAGATTTGATAGTGATCTAGAAAGATAACATGAATAAACCTTAATCCATATTGTGTGTACATTGAATAAACCTATCTATATTGGGAACACATTCAGGTTGATTATTGCCGTTTTCAAAATAGTTGGCGTCTGTTCTCACGACGTCAAATTTTTACATGAATCAATCTCCACCTCAAAAACACGATTGTGGACTCAAAACTTCACCGAATTTCTTGATTTTTTGTGTGATACAAAGCGATAAGCAGCCATTAGTGTGCCCCATAGGTAGTTTTGTATAATCACAATCTTTTGAATATATGAATATTGGAGGTTTTACCACCTCCGAAACACTATAGCTTAAGGAACAAGATTTATAAGGCTTAATCCTTATAGCATGTAGTTCTTTTAGATAGTACCTAGTGCGCCCCAGGAGAACATACTGAGTTCAAGTGCATGCACACTTCTGAGCCTTGATTCATACAATCTCATTACCATACCTGGGCCCTGATCAAGATTTTGGGCATGGGGTGCACTCAAGGCAGCCTATTAGCTTGAAATACTGCAAGAAATAGATCTCACAAATCTTGTTCCCTGAGTTATAGTGTTTCGGAGGTGGTGGAACCTTCAATATTCATATATTCAAAATATTGTGATTATACAAAACTACCTATGGGGCACACTAACGGCTGTTTATCGCTTTGTATCACACCACAAATCAAAGAATTCAGTGAACATTTGAGTCCACAATCGTGTTTCTGAGGCCGGGATTGATTCATGCAAAAATTTGACATCGTGAGAACAGGCGCCAACTATTTTGAAAACGGCAATAAAGCATTTACTGATATTCCTCGAATCTTTCCTCATGATATTACTGCCGAACTGACATTCTCCTTAAAATAATTCAATAGTAGTGATCAGAAGGTTTTCGTTCTGCTTGAGAACTCACACGAATTCTGAGATCTCAATGCAGCAGAAATCCTAACTGAGACGTGAGCATTCTTTGTATCATGAAATCTCAGAAGAATCAAGGTGTATCATCCCCACTGATAAGCCGTAAATGTGTCACAAACAAGACGCACAAACTGTCATGCACTGGCTCTAAACCACGACGCTGTAACTTCCTTGTTCCACCCAAGTAATGCCCCCAAACCTCCTTTCTCTCTCGGGAACCTCCCCTTCTCCTCTTGGGAACCTCCTGACGCCACCTCCAGACCTCCTCAAACCGCCACCGGGAACTCAATACCTCCACAGCTGCCTACCGCCTGACAGACCCGGGAGCTGGTCCACGCTTCCATCAACCCATCCTCATGTATTTTAGATCATCCCCATTAAATGCCCACTTCACACAATGTTTCTCTGATCCTTTCATCTTGCCTATATAAGTACCCTTATATCCTAAAGATCACTAGCTTGGTATATTTTGAACACACACCCTTTTGCGTAGGTCCAGTCCCTGTCCCTTTGTACCTGCTAACCATACAGATTTCTCTTTACTCTCTGTT
>MU795747.1:0-11753 GCA_027886305.1 Lentinula aff. lateritia
AAACTCGGCGAGAAACCCGATTCAATAACTAGACGCTGGGACGTCTACCCTAAAGAGGGGGATATCGGCTATGCCCAAGTGAACCCTCATAACTTTTGTCCTATCTTTACTAACGAACAACTCACTGCATCTCTTTGAGCTACCTTCCTGGAAGGCCCGGCATTACGAGCCTCGATCATCATGGATATTGAAGCCCTACACCAGGCTATCATCCTCGCCCTTCCCGCCGACCCGAGCTCCGTTGTTGGTTTGGAACTTGCTAAAGATTCCTCCAATGAACGTTGGAGCTTAGGTAGTGACAAGCTATTACGCCTTGACGACCGTATTTATGTTCTGAATCATGGCGATCTTCACCTTCAAGTCCTCTGCTACTTTCATGATCACCCACTCTCCAGCCATTTCGGCCAGAACCGCACTCTAGAAGCTGTACGTCGTCAATACACCTGGCCCAAGGTCAGAGACTTTGTTCGTGACTACGTCACTTCCTGCACAATCTGTGGTCGCAATAAGCCTCGCCGCCATCGGCCTTACGGCTTGTTGAAACCTCTGCCGGGTCCGGTCCAACCATGGGATTCTATCTCCATGGACTTCATTGAGCAACTGCCAATGTCGAATGGTTATACAGCTATTCTAGTCGTTGTGGATCGATCTTCCAAGCAAGCTATTTTCATTCCAACTTTTGATACCATTACTTCCGAACAACTAGCTGAGCTTTTTGTTATTCATGTTTTCTCTAAGCATGGTGTTCCTAATCATGTTACTTCTGATCATGGTTCCAAATTTGTTTCGGCGTTCTTCCGGGCTCTCGGCAAAGCGCTCTCCATGGAACTTCACTCTACCTCTGGATACCATCCGGAAGCCGACAGGCAAACCGAGCGTGTCAACCAAACTCTCGAACAGTACATCAGGATCTATTGTTCCTACCAACAGGATGACTGGTCGCACTTATTACCAATCGCCGAATTCGCCTATAACAATGCTCCGAATGCCTCCACTGGTATTACGCCTTTCTTCGCCAACAAAGGATACCACCCCAACATCACCGTTCGGCCCGAGGTCGACATGAAGTCTGATCTAGCCAGAGACTTCGTCATTAACCTCGATGAACTCCATGTTTTCCTTCAAGAGGAAATCCTTCTAGCTCAATCCTGTTACAAGGAACAAGCTGACAGGAAAAGAATCTCGCACCCAGAGTTCCCAATCGGCTCCGAAGTTTTTGTTCTTGCTAAGCACATTCAATCTACTCGTCCTACCGAAAAATTCTCTGAAAAATATCTTGGTCCTTTCAAGGTCATCAGTCAACCTGGTACTCTATCTTACGAGCTTAAGCTCCCGGACTATCTTCACTGGATTCACCCGGTGTTCCACATCTCACAGCTGGAGCCGGTTGCGCCGAACCCTTTCCCGAATTGTACTCAATCTCCTCCACCTCCTATTGAAGTTGATGGTGAAGAGGAGTACAACATTGCCGAAATCCTTGACTCCAAGTTGGACAGAAGGTACAAACGTTGTCCCCTTCGGTATTATATTTGGTGGGCCGGTTATAAAGGTACCGACGATAAATTTTCTTGGGTTGCTGCTGATGAACTACACGCTGATGAACTGGTACCGGCGTTCCACACCCACTACCCTCACAAACCTGGACCTTGAAAACATTCATAATTCCTTCACCCTGATTTCGCCGTGCTCCGCCGAAGCTTACTTCTTGCGTCTAGAGGGTAAACACGATGATAGTAAATTGAGTGTTTACTTTCCTCCTTATATTGATTACTCTCTCCTTCGTATGGTTCATTTACTTATTTTTTATTCACAATTCACACTACTTATACTACAACTAATTATTCCTTTCGCCGCCTCGCGGCCCATTCACTTTCAGTTTCAAAAACGCGATAACATTTTTATATATACAAATTCAAAATTTATTATTATAACAGGACAAGATAGAAGAAATTACAAGAAAAGGCCAAAGGGCCGATGTCCGATGTCCACTAGGTCTTAGGGTAGGTTTTGGTATAAGGGATTTATGTTGTAGCATGCTAGGAGCAAGCTGGAGCTTGAAGGGAGCTACGGGAACTGCGACCGAGGACGGGAATGACCTATGAGTAGTTCGGATTAAAAGGGTTGACCTTCGAAGAGGTTCCTAGGAGGTCCAGGGAGGTCCCTAGGACGTTAAAGGGCTAAAGGTTGCTAGGAGCTAGGGAACGTCGGACGGTTACGTTGTACAAGTTGTAGTAGATAGGATTGACAGTACAGGATCGTGATAGATCATAGATGTAGTGAGTTCCGGACGTAAGAGCTCCCGATGGGGTGTAAGCCCGGGAAGAAGGTCCCGGGAAGTGGAGGTAGAGGCGGACGTCCTCAAGCATTGGAGGTAGTAACGGAGAAGTGATACATAGTTTCACATAGGGGATAGCTTCGACATTAGCTAGATCAAGGTCACTGAGCTCGTGGAGCACTTGGGGAGCTTGAGGAGGTTTGGGGGAGGTTGGCTCACCAAAACAATAGACATTGAGGGAGCTTTAGTATTGGTTGAGGGAGCTCGAAGACTCACTCAGATTGCTTAGACGTGAGGTAAAAGTGTGTATTGGATTGTTTAGACGACCGTAGAGACAAGATAGTAGTAGAGAAACAGAGATAAAGAAACAGAGAGTAAGAGAAATCCATATAGTTAGCAGGTACAAAGGGACAGGGACTGGACCTATGCAAAAGGGTGTGTGTTCAAAATATACCAAGCTGGGGCTTGGGGACGTCACGGAGCTACTTAAATAGGTACGGGAAGTGAACAAGGGAACATCAGGGGACATGAGGCAGGTAATCGAGATGAGTACTTAATGGGGTTGGTGGTAGGAGGGTTTCTTACACATGCCAGGGGAGTTATGCATGTCGGGCCCCCTGTAACCCCTCCGTGCCCTCACGATGGGTAAACGCGTTTTGTGGAAAGTCACGTGATATTCACATGGTACCCAAAAATTTTCTGGTTGAAGTCCGTCAGATACCTGTTTTCTCCCTTTTTCCACCACCTCAGTTTTACGGGTCAAACTCCTTTAACTGCAATGTCCTCTGATCCTATTCATCGCTCCACTTCGCGCACTCCCTCTCCTCAGTTGCCTACTCTTACCACTTTGGGGGAGGTACCTTCCCCGGGTCCTGACTCCGATGGGGAGGTCGAGCAGGACCAGTTAGCCTTCACCATCGAGTTCCTGTCTCATCCACAACTTCAGTTGTTTGAGACGGTCTTTAATACTGGCAAGCCGCTATCGGGTTATTGTCAGGATGACCCTTTGTGGCCTCTTCTGGCAGAGGTAGCTTCCCCTTGTTCCAACTGTTTGAAGTCTCCGGGTAAATGCAAGGTTTTGCCGAACTCCCCTCGATGTACCAATTGCTCTGCAAAGAAGACTTGTAGTCTGGGGAAGATTCTTCGGTATCAGTATTTCGCTCATCGCTGTAATCAAGACCTTGCATACAGCCGTAGGTTCTTGGAGCTCCACGGAACTCCTGCACATCAATCGATGTGGGGTATTCCTTTGAACACCTGGCATCGATACGATGCTGCCCTTCATGCCCGTACTTCTTTGACTTCCACCCTTCTAGAGTTGAATATGTTTGACGAGCGGGATACTGCTGATGCTGACCAGCAAGAGCTGCAGGAGTTCCTCGCATTGCAACAGGGCGAGGCAGCAGTCACGGCTAAACGTAAGTGCGACCGTTCCCCATTGCCTGTGGCCAGTCCTTCCAGCAAAAAGGTTCAGTCAGACGCTCCCAAAAAGTGTTCTCGTCATAGGTTCCCTGTGGCGGGGGCAGCTCCGGAGTCTCCCCTTCGTGTCCGACTGGTGGTTCCCCCAGGTCGGTCGGTGGTGTTAAGATCATGTACACCATGTAACCGTGCCAGAGGCCACAGGTGTCTAAGAGCAGAAGTCGAGTGGGACAGTAGTGAAGTTATTAACAACACCGCCATTACGCCGCTAGTCCCCGGAGATCAAGAGTAGTGAAGAGAGAAACTAGGAGCAGCCAAGTCGGAGTGGCGGTATCGCCGGTGACGAGGAGTAAGCCAGAGAACTTATAAGTCCTAAGGCTATAGAGAGTGCTTCGAGGTAATGAGCCTGAAGACTTTAAGAGATGGACTAAGTTGGAAAGGGAATCTGAGCCGGTCTAAGTCGATAATTAAACTGAGGAACTACAGTAGCGTACAGGCAGTATTTATATCTACGGATCAGCGCAATGGTGCGGAGCGCCAGACTAACTACTAGGAGCTATACATGTAGTACCTGCAGGGTAAAGTAAAAGACAATAAGGAGAGACTAGAATGAAAGGGTATGTGTAGCGAGAAAGAACAATAAGAAAGAGATTACAATAAACGGTAGATCTCAAAGTACCGAGCGGCGAAATGGGTCCCAAGGCATGGACTTGACAGTATCCCCCTCTTAGGCTTGAGCCCTCGAAAGCCGTTAGTATCGGGAATTGCTATTAGTCACCAGAAAGAAAATTTCAGAAGCCGCCAGCATCGGGAATTTTCCCTTTAGTCATCAGGAAAAATTTCGTTGGTCCACCGTAAGCCAAGTACAATTCGAAGGAAAATTTTAGCTGGTCCGTGCGCCATTTTGACCCTATAAAGCTAGGCGGATTTTCGCCTTGAACCTTCATCTCCAAAAATCCTCTAAGTCCAAACATGACCAACAGCCATACTACCACCGAAACCACCACCACCATTGGCTCGATCCCCATTACGGGTGGGACCAACAATCCTCCGATGACCCCGACCCGCCCTTCGACGCCGAGCCTTTCTGACGAGGAGCGCGAGTTGGAGCTACAACTGGAGCGGACTCGGGAGAAAAATAGGAAGTTGAGGGAGCAGAAGAAGGCCGAGGAGGAGACCAAGAAGAAGGCGGAGGAGGAGGCGGCGAGGTGCACTGCCGCGGAGGAACGGCAGCAACAAGAGGCTGCTGAAAAAAGGAGGAGGTTAGCGGCGGCACGGAGCCGTTGAGGTCCTCCTTCTAGTGAGGCTACTACCTCTACTCGTCGAGTGGAGGTAGAAGTCCCTCGTTTGGTTAAGAAGGGAAAAGCCCCGCCGAGAAATGAGGTGAGTACTTCTTTCCTTTGGTGGAGCCAAATGATTAATTCAGTTAATAGGTGAGCGGGGGAGACCCAGATGATGGCAAGGACGGCGAGGACGGCGATGAAGATGATGAGGAGAAGAAGCCTTGTGAACAGTGCAAGGCAAAAAAGATCCCTTGCCTCCAGCAGGCCGGCAAGCGGAGCAGTATCATCTGTAAGCCCTGTCATGACGCAAAAGCACGATGTTCGCACTCGAACCGGCCACCAACGGTGAAGAAGGAGGTGGTCTCCAACCTGACCAGCGAGCAACTTGCGGTGTTGGAGAGTCAGATGGCCCAATTGTTGGTTAATAACAGGATACTCTGAGAAGGCCAAATCAGGGCTAACACCTACGACCGCCACATGATGAAGAAGCTCGAGTGGTTGATGAGGGACGCTGCAAGGAGGAGGGAAGAGTCACCGGAGGAGCCGATTGCCGGCCCATCGGTATTGCCGAAGAAGAGGAGGTGGTTAGTGGATAGTGAGGAGGAGCGAGAGAAGGAGAGAGAACAGGAGGAAGCAGGGGAAGACGATCCGGCGCCGAAGAAGGCCCGGTCAGAGAAGGGAAAGGAAAGGGAGGAGTAGTGTAGAAACGGACATCGGACCTCGGCCTTTTGGCCTTTCTTGTAGTCTCCTGCCCCTCGTTACATATATTTTTTGCTTTTGTATATAACAATGTTATCATATCTTGACGCTGAAAACGAACGGGCCACGGAGCGGCGTAAGAACGATTTAGTTTGGAGTATACGTAGTTTAAGTGTGAATGAAAAATAAGTGAAACAGTAATTAAAGAACAGGATAAGCAATTTAAGAGAGAAGAATAAACAAAGTAAGGAAGAGGATAAGCACTCAATTTGCTATCATTGTGTTTACCCTCTCGACGCAGCGAAGTAAGCTTCGGCGGAGAACAGAATTTCGGGGAAATGAATAAATTGTTTTTTGTGATCAAGGTCCAGGCTTGTGAGGTTATCGGGCATGGAATGCCAGTACAAGTTCATCAGCATGTAATTCATCAGCAGCAACCCAAGAGAATTCATTGTCGGTACCTTCGTAACCGGCCCACCAAATGTAATAATGTAGAGGACAACGCTTGTACCTTCTGTCCAGCTTGGAGTCCAGGATTTTGGCAACGTTGTACTCCTCTTCACCATCAACTTCAATTGGAGGTGGAGGAGATTGAGTACGATTCGGGAATGGGTTCGGCGTAACTGGCTCCAGCTGTGAGACGTGGAAGACCGGGTGAATCCGGCAAAGACAGTCCGGGAGCTTGAGCTCGTAAGACAAAGTACCAGGTCGACTGATGACCTTGAAAGGACCAAGATATTTTTCAGAAAACTTTTCAGTAGAGCGAGTAGATTGAATGTGCTTAGCCAGAACAAAAACTTCGGAGCCGATTGAAAACTCTGGGTGCGAGATTCTTTTCCTGTCAGCTTGTTCCTTGTAACAGGATTGAGCTAGAAGGATTTCCTCTCGAAGGAAGACGTGGAGTTCATCGAGGTCAATGACGAAGTCTCTGGCTAAATCAGACTTCATGTCGACCTCGGGCCGAATGGTGATGTTTGGGTGGTATCCTTTGTGAGCGAAGAAAGGCATAATACCAGTGGAAGCATTGGGAGCGTTGTTATAGGCGAACTCGGCGATCGGAAGTAAAGGCGCCCAGTCATCTTGTTGGTAGGAGCAATAGATCCTGATGTACTGTTTGAGAGTCTGATTGACACGCTCGGTCTGCCCATCGGCTTCCGGATGATATCCAGAGGTATAGTGAAGTTCCATGGAGAGCGCTTTGCCGAGCGCCCGGAAGAACGCCGAGACAAATTCGGAACCACGATCAGAAGTAACATGATTAGGGACACCATGCTTAGAGAAGACATGAATAACAAAAAGCTCAGCTAGTTGTTCGGAAGTAATGGTATCAAAAGTTGGAATGAAAATAGCTTGCTTGGAAGATCGATCCACGATGACCAGGATAGCTGTATAGCTATTTGACATTGGCAGTTGCTCAATGAAGTCCATGGAGATTGAATCCCATGGTCGGACCGGAACCGGCAAAGGTTTCCGCAAGCCGTAGGGCCGATGACGGCGAGGCTTGTTGCAACCACAAATGGTACAAGAAGTAACATAATCATGTATGAAGTCTCTGACCTTGGGCCAAGTATACTGATGATGTACTGCTTCTAAAGTGTGGTTCTGGCCGAAATGGCCCAAGAGTGGGTGGTCGTGGAAGTAGCGAAGGACTTGAAGGCGAAGATTGCCGTGATTCGGGACATAAATATGGTCGTCAAGGCATAGTAACTTGTCACTACCTAAGCTCCAACATTCATTGGAAGGATCTTTGGCAAGTTCCAAACCAACAACAGAGCTCGGGTCGGTCAGAAGGGCGAGGATGATGGCCTGGTGTAAGGCTTCAATATCCATGATGATCGAGGCTCGTAATGCCGGGCCTTCTAGGAAGGTAGCTCAAAGAGACGCAGTGAGTTGTTCATTAGTAAAGATAGGACAAAAGTTATGAGGGTTCACTTGGGCATAGCCGATATCCCCCTCTTTAGGGTAGACGTCCCAGCGTCTAGTTATTGAATCAGGTTTTTCGCCGAGTTTTCCCGGTCAAAAGCAAATGACCATATTAAATTGATGGAGAAATTCTGACCATCGGACCTGTCGGCGAGTAAGAACCTTGGTAGTAGAAAAATACTCAAGATTCTTGTGATCGGTGACGACGTCGACCGGATCACCCGAGCCTTCCAGATAATGACGCCAAGCTTTAAAGGCCTCAAAGATGGCCAGTAGCTCTTTGTTGTGAGTATCGTAGTTAAGTTCAGCCGCGTGAAGCATTCTGGAAAGGAAGGCTAGAGGATGAATTTCACTGTCAGCATATTGGATGGAAAGGATTGCCGCAATGGCGTAATCGGAAGCATCAGTCTCCACGATAAGTGGGTGATTCAGCTTCCAATGGGCCAGTATTGGTACAGAAATAAAAGCAGTTTTGAGATTTTCGAAGGCCTCTTGACAGCTGCTATACCAGATCCAAGGCGCACCTTTCCGGGTAAGCCGAGTCATCAGCACAACAATATCACTGTAATTATAGATAAAACGACGATAGAAGTTTGCAAAACCCAGGAAGGACTGAATGTCCTTAACCCTCCTCGGAACCGGCCACTCTAGAACTGTTTGTACTTTCTCCTTGGACATAGTCAATCCGTCGGGAGAAAGAATATAACCCAAATACTCAACGGTATCCATATTGAATTCACACTTCTCGGGATTAGCATAAAGCCGATGATGGCAAAGTCACCGAAGAACCTCCTTGACATGTTCTTGGTGTTCTTCTGGCATATCAGAATAGATCAGAATGTCATCTAGATAGACAATGACACAAACATTGAGCATGTCAGAGAAGATGTCATTAACAAACCGTTGGAACGCCGCGGGGGCGTTCGTAAGGCTGAACGGCATAACCTTCCATTCGTAAGAGCCATATTGGGTCTGAAAGGTGGTTTTCCATTCATCACCTTCTGTGATTCTGACTAGATGATAAGCATGAGCGAGATCCAATTTGGTGTATATTTTAGCTCGTTTCGGAGCGTCGAGAAGATCTGAAATGAGCAGAAGTGGGTAGCGATCCTTCTTGGTAATACGATTGAGTCCACGGAAGTTGGCGCAAAGGCAAAGTTTGCCATCTTTCTTCGGGACAAAAAGGACCGGAGCGCCGTGAGGAGAGGAAGATGGGGTGATAGTGCCAGTAGCCAGCTGTTTGTCAATAAATTCTTTAAGGGCTATAAGCTCCTTTTCTGATAAAGGGTAAATATGGCTGAGAGGTGGTGAAGCGCCTTCTTCCAAGTCAATCTTCAAATCATAGGGTCTATGTTCTGGTAGTGAATCTGCAGTGATCTTGTCAAAGACGTCTGCAAACTCGGCATACTCTTCTGGAATAGAATGATGTAGTGCAGGGACAGTAGGAGCGGTGGAGGAGCGGTCGACGGTGCGGGCCGCGACCTCTGAGTGAATAGCATGAAGAAGGATAGGTTCCATACCAGCGTCCTTGCAAGCCCTGTTAAAGACTGCAGCACTGACAAGTGCAATGTTGACCTCGGGAGTTTCCAGTTGAGCAACGAATTGAGAGACCATAGGATACAGATAGATGGGTTCAAAGGGAAATTTGGACGACAGAGGCTGAGGCCTCTTTGGCCGAGAGCGAGAGCGAATTGAATCCCCAGGAGGGGTTTCCAGAATTGTCGGTGTAACTGACGGCAAAAGTTCCGGTATCAGAACAGTGACCTTTGCATCAACAAGGTTGGTGGCAGAAGGCACAGACGTCTGTGGAGAATCAGGATGTGAAGTGTTACGGAACATAATGTTTTGAGATGCCCAGTCAATCGACGGATTGTAGCGGGATAAGAAACTGTACCCTAGTACTGCTTTACAAGATGAATCTAAATGTGTAACATAAAAAGGTCAGAGAAGCAGCTCGCCGGAAGGAAACCGAATGGCGATATTCGCCATATCGGTAATTGGTTTAGAAGATAATGAACCATCAAAGATGAAGATTAACAGGAGAGATTTTGGTCGTAGGAATAGAATTTTGAGAAACATAACGAGTATCGATGAAAGAGTCAGTAGAACCGGAATCAACAAGAGTAGGAAATTTGAGAAGAGCAGAAACAGGTTCAGCTGGCACGGCCGAATTGGA
Source organism: Lentinula aff. lateritia (assembly GCA_027886305.1). Lineage (NCBI taxonomy): Eukaryota > Fungi > Basidiomycota > Agaricomycetes > Agaricales > Omphalotaceae > Lentinula > Lentinula aff. lateritia. The sequence continues at coordinate 9,776 of MU795747.1, forward strand.
GAGCGAGAATTCAGTAGTTAAAGATATTACAAGAGATCGTTCAATGGAAGAAAGAGCGGACATGTCACAAAGTGTCAGAGATGGAGTGACTAAGCGGAGCAATGGGGCAAGCGGCAGAGCAGAGCAACTGAGAGGCGGTAGAGGCAGAGCAACTGATCGGAACGTGGACAGACTGGTCCTGTCAAGTCCATGCCTCGGGACCCATTCCGCTGCTCGGTATTCCGAAGATCTACCCTTTATTGTAATCTCATCCTGATTGTTCTTTCTCGCTACACATACCCTTTCATTCTAGTCCCTCCTTATTGTCTTTTACTTTACCCTGAAGGACTACACGTATAGCTCCTAGTAGTTAGTCTGGTGCTCCGTACCGTTGCGCCGATCCGTAGATATAAATACTGCCTGTACGCTACTGTAGTTCCTCAGTTTAATTATCGACTTAGACCGGCTCAGATTCCCTTTCCAACTTAGTCCATCTCTTAAAGTCTTCAGGCTCATTACCTCGAAGCACTCTCTATAGCCTTAGGACTTATAAGTTCTCTGGCTTGCTCCTCGTCACCGGCGATACCGCCACTCCGACTTGGCTGCTCCTAGTTTCTCTCTTCACTACTCTTGATCTCCGGGGACTAGTGGCATAACGGCGGTGTTATTAATAACTTTACTACTGTCCCACTCGACTTCCGCTCTTAGACACCTGTGGCCTCTGGCACAGTTACACGGTGTACATGATCTTAACAGGGCCCAAGATAATGACAGAGTTATATTAGTATTGTAGTTGTAAGTACTAGTAAGTAGGCACATACCTGGTCCCAAGATAATGACAGAGAGGTCAAGATAAGGGGCGAGGTAGTAGGGGGCTGGCTTTATATACACAATCCGGTCTGCGAGAAATAACGATGTAATACTGTACAGTTGAGAATAAAGAAGGTGGCGGAAGCCGGTAGAAGGAGAAGGGTAACAGATGGATCAGTAATTGATGAAGGGGGTCAGGTGGATCAGTAATCGATGAGGGTTTGACAATGGTGGGACGTGAAAGTGATGGAGTGATGTATCGTACAAATAAGGGCGTAGAGACGGTGAGAAAAGGAAAATGATAGGGGCTACGTACTTCATGACATTACCCCCCTCCTTATGACCATTGCCCTCGATGGTCAAGCTTTAGCTGCTGAGGGGTGCTTCTTGTGAAATGCTCGGATAACTTTTGGCGCGTGGCTGAGGTTGGGTGCTGGCTCCCATGAGTTATGTCCTGCGTCGTACCCTTTCCACTTAACCAGGTATTCCAACTTCTTCCACCGTACCCGACTGTCCAATATCTCCTCAACTTCGTACTCCGGCTCGTCTTCATCCTCTAGATATACTGGCTCCGGCGGTGTTGGTATTTCTCCATTGATAGTGTTCCCTTTCCAGGGATAGAGTTTGTCAACATGAAAGACGGGGTGAATGCGGTCAAGGGAGATGGGGAGGTCAAGGCGGTAGTCCAGTGGTCCGATTTTCTCCAGGATGCGGTAAGGTCCAAGTTGTTGATCCCCTAACTTTTCACTGGATAGTTGGAGGTTGATGTCCTCCGCGCTGAGCCAAACAAAATTTCCGACTTTGAACTGGTGAGCCTTCCGCTTTCCTCATTCATATCCGTCTTTCTGCTGCTTCTTCCCTAAGTGCAAGGCGGCCCCTGCGTCCTGCCGGGCTTCTCAGAGTATCTGTATGCGGTCATCCACCGCTGGGATCCCGCTGTGTTGTCCAACTGGGATATTAAACAAGGGGAGATATCCATAGGTAAGCTCGAATGGGGACATGCCAAGTGCCGAATGGGTTCGTGAGTTGATTACGAACTCTGCCATGGGAAGGTGTTCTGCCCAGTCATCCTGTCGACGACCTACGTAGAGTCAAATGTATTTTTCTACTTCTTGGTTGGCGCGTTCAGTTTGACCATTAGACTGAGGGCGATATCCGGATGTAAGATCTGATTTTATTCCCAGTCTAG
>MU795748.1:0-11603 GCA_027886305.1 Lentinula aff. lateritia
ACACGAGGGCTGTTTGAGCCCAAGGTCCACTTCTCTGCTTTTTCTTTGGGGGTCCATTTCCTCCTGGTATCAGTAACTCCTGCTCGTATGACCGCCTCCGTCCATTCCCCTCCATCCCTGCGCACTATGAGGTTCATATAGGTCAATTATTAACCTATTTCATAGTGAGAATCGCCACCAACCTATGATTGGTCGAGTAGGATTGCCATTAGGTCAAATCGAGTAACCTAAGATAGGACAAATGATTTGGGCCTTTGCTCGGAAAACCAGTAGGTTGATTAAGCACTAGTTTTAGGTCAAAATCAATGTACATTCCGGTTGTATCTCTCAATCAACCTAAGTACAAGAACTTTGAAATTTTTTGATCTAATATGGCTCTTTCCCTTTTACCCCATCACCAATCGATTTTGCAAATATTCATCTGCTCAGGCTGGACAGCCTGGCATAATACTCATGTCTTGCTCAATCTCTGTTCATTCTCAAGTTCTCTCTATTGTTTCACCTGATGGAAATACCGTGGCCAGAGAGATGGAAAAAATATCGATCAAGTTAGAGGTTACCGTGGATGTATCAGCATGCCCAGTAGAGGCCGTAGTGTTTATAAATATCACACCTCTACTCCGGTCTACTGATAGCAGTCTTGAACAGACAATAACCGTAACCCCCAACTGTACAGAGTCAATGTCCGTGAAAGTAGCAAGTACTAGCAATGAACACTCAATATTATCCAGCCAAACCCCACCTACCTGTTGATACATCTACTTCATCAAATACGACTCTGGTTGGACGAAATCAGGATCTTCACAAAGGGAGGCTCCAACGCCGCCACCACCTCTCCAATGGTGATATAGTGCCCGAGGATCATGATGAGAGTACAGTTTTTGAACCTACCTATCTGAGTTTGAAGGAAGAGGAAGCAGGTACAGGTGAGCTTTTCTTTCGAGTGAACAAAATCCATGTATTCACCTCTGCTGTCATTAGAGGTAGCAACACCACCACACTCACCTCATGAATCTTCCAACCACATAAACAAACTGAAATGAGCATCATCTTCCGATATCATTCAGAGCTCCCAGTGGTATGAGAGAGAGTTTATGGGGGATAACTTTACCAATAGCTAGCGCACCTATCACAAAACGTCTCAAATCATTTCAATAATTCTCTCCAACAAATATTAATCCATTTCTGGCCCCTTCCAAAGATTGTATCGATACAAGTGAAATTAGATTCATGACATTAACTGTAACATGTACATCTATTTAGTTGTCGAAATTCCCTGTGTCGTCTTCAAGGAATATTGCCCGCCCCAACGTGCCACTCCTATCAATTACACCCCACTCTTGCCATGCACCCATACTGCAGGGCACTCGTCCCACAACACATTGGACACTTGTGATATCGGTGACATGAGTCTGTCCTGTGCTGGTATAAAAATGAATATCCAAGTGCGGAATGGATTCACTATTGATCTTGCACTCCTGTATTTGGGCCATGATGATTGTGGTCATTGGTTGGGATAGATTGAGCTCTGAGCATGGCGGATTGGAGCGCATGAGGTATATCCATTGTAGTTGACCATAAAATGTCTCTGGCATGAACTCGGGCTGTACATCCCATCTATGAGCATGTTGGTCAACAAGCATCTCATACTTGTAACGATGATGATCAGAAGCTAACTAACGCCACTGAGATAATGGATTATAGGTGCTTACCCGCACAAAAGATGCATCTCGGTGATCATCCCTTATTTTCCCAACCTCTGATGCCCGTATTGTATCACCTGCATCAGAATCAGTGCTTTTAACTTTTCCCCAGACCTCGATATCAGCATCTTGAATATTCCATTTGACAATCCCTGGACGTTTATTGAAACATGTTGCAAGAGCGCCAATGAGGGGAGTAAGTGAGGACATAGCAGGTCTACCAGGGAGTTTTGGAGGAAGCAGGCAACAAGTAGGGTCTATTCAAGCAAACCGAAATGACAATCAGCAACATCAGCAACCAGAAAGTATGAGCATATGAAAATGCACACATTGGGTCCTTAAATGCATCCTGAATAAGTTTGTGTCAAGTCCATGCCTCGGGGCCCCATTCTGCCACTCGGTATTCCGAGATCTACCGTTTATTGTAATCTCATCCTTATTGTTCTTTCTTGCTACACATACCCTTTCATTCTAGTCTCTCCTTATTGTCTTTTGCTCTACCCTGCAGGTATACACATATAGCTCCTAGTAGTTAGTCTGGTGCTCTGCCCCGATGCGCTGTTCCGTAGATATAAATACTGCCTGTACAATACTGTAGTTCCTCAGTTTAATTATCATCTTAGATCACTCTCTTAACGTCCTCGACTTGAGTCTCTCTCTCTGTACTCTCGTCACTCTCTAGTCTTCGGACTCGTTGCCTTGAAGTACTTATTACTCTAACCTTAGGACTTATAAGTTCTTTGGTTTGCTCTCCGTCGTCGGCGTTACCGCCGCTCCGACTGGGCTGCTTCTAGTTCACACCTTCTCTATTCTCGTTCTCCGGGGATTAACAGTGTAACGGCGGTGTTGTTAATAACTTCACTACTGACCCACTCGACCCTCCGCACTTAGGCACCTTGTAGCCCTTGGCATGGTTACACGGTGTACATGATCTTAACAGTTTGCGAGGTGGCTCCTGAAGTGACAACTCATCACTCTTATTATAAAACACCTTGATTTGTGTGAGTCTGGCATCTTCCAGTACATAGCGGGAAAGCGCAGCAAATGGAAAGCGTTTGCTGCATATTGCAGGTTGAATAGTGCCACAATACCACTCCATGGGAAATGCCCAGTAGCACCAAACAGGCCCGGTAGCTTTAATACTAGCAGCAATGTGTAGGAGTGCATGTATGGTAACTGGACATGCAGGTAAACGATTGTTGTCAAACTGATAATACATTCTGAGGACTGAATCAGAAAATATCCAATTCCAGGATGCTTTGAGTGAGATCAACATACTGTTCATATTCCTTAACCCACTGAATAAACCCGATACGAACTTCTTCAATGTCCTCTGAGGAGATTTCAAATTGTAAGCAAAGATTGAGAAGTCAAACCAGGCCGATAAAGTGAGTATAATAACACTCAGAGCTAAATTGACGGCGGAGAAGAATAGGCCCAAGGTACAATGTCCAGAAGGAGTACATTTCTGCTGACATATATGTTCCATCTGCGGCAAGATTGGGAACAACGCCATATGTAGATGGAATTGTTGCACCAGGAAGAGCCGTGGCCTCTCCAATTGCTTTCCACACCTCCTTTTCCAGCACATAGTTTTCAGAGCCAGCATCCATACCCTTGAACTTGCTAGTCCAATGAAGAACAAGATTTTTTATCAGATTCTCCCAGATAAGGTGCATGAAATCATATGGGAATGACAACGGAAAGCGTATTGAGCCAAGATTGAATAGAACAGAAACCACTTTGATGCCAGAAGAGCGAGAGCAGCAGTTGGCTTCCGCGTCAGTGGGAGCAGTCTCAGAATGCTGACCTTGCTCATACATTTCATTGTGAGTACGTAAAGAATATCTGGATAGTTGGTATGGTCCACGGGAACATAGTGAGTGGTACCTGCTGCTCCAAGAATACGGACTCCTGTAATTTTACACATACAACATGGTGCATACCCATTGTGACCAGTCATGCGCATGACCATGGATACAGCTGGAATATCCCTAAAGATAAGAATGAGGTACGTGTGAAGGGAGAACATCTTCTTCGATAGAATGTCGAACGTCGGGACTCCAATGCCCAAAAGAAGCATTTCCTGAATGAATGGCCAAAGAAAAGAATCCATGTCTTTTGGTTTCTTTGGCCCTGGGATGACTCCGAGAGACAAAATGTTTTCAAGGTGAGACCGGATCTCTGGGGGAAGATTATAGTTGAAAAGGATGAGGGGCCAGCATGTATGTTTCTTCCGCTTGAAGGGTCCAAAACCATCAGTTGAAAGACCAAGTGCAACGTCATGGTCATCACTAAAGTATAGGAGCTCTAAGATTTTGGAGCCCATATGAACATTCTCCTTACGCAGGTGTTGGTACTCTTCACCATCAAAAACATCTCAGACAACATCAGATGTAGTGCAAAACTGGCTATGGTACTTCATGTTCTTGGCTATATTTCTGTTCATAGCAAAGGCATGGAGTCGGGGAATGAGGGGAATGTATGTGAAAGTTTTTCTTGGCTTGTTGGTCCCAGGATAGTATTGAGATTCCTTGCAGAATGGACAGAGAGTCCGTTTTTCATGTGAACTGGTGTAGCAGATACACAAGTTAACACAGCAGTGATAGAGGTCAGGTTCAATACCAGACAAAGATGCAATCCGGAAACGAAGTGCATCAAGCTTTGGAAGAGGAGGATCAGAGGGAAATGCAAATGGGATCTTCATGAAATCACGATCAGAGGTGTGACTTCTCACTTTGTATGCAAATGCTCGGCAGATACTTAGATCATGCTCGGTGAGTTTTTGCACTAAAAAAAACTTAGTCAACATAGTGGAAACAAGGCTTAGAGCTTTACACCTTACCGATACTGGTGTATTCATCATAAAATCCAGCCTGGGACTCGACAATAGCAGACAGGCGGCCCTCCTTCCCATAACCTCGAAATTGGGTCCAATCTATATCAACATCTCTGTAATCTTCTTCGTCATCATCTCCATTGACAATTTCATCTGAGAGGTCAAGGATTCCATCTGTGTCTTCATCCTCATTGAAATCTTCAGAGGCTACCCAAAGTGAAGCATGTAAGCTTGAAACTCTATCCCACTGGTCTTGGATCCCAAGGTCATTGAAATCAACAGAGAAGTCATGAGCAGCAGTGTAGCTAATTTCGGGAGCTTCTTCCATGTCGATTTCGAAGTTTCCAGAGTCCTGTATTCCGGATATACATGCCTCGCTATCCATCTCCTGGTCCGTGCGTTAAGAATCAGCATCCAAATGAGTAGACTCTGCTTCAGAAGAGGAGCCTTTATCCATGATATGGCTTTCAAAAGGGAGCGAAGTGGAGACTGCTGCAGCAGGGTTAATAGTACTCCGTCGGTGGTTCTGTTCATGATACCGTGTTGTTGTCCGGTTACAGAGGTTGCACCAGACTTTATTGGATTCAGTGTTTGTTTTCTGCTGAGAAGGGCGGGTTTTTCGAGTTCTCAAACGAGCAGGAGGCATAAGTAAAGGATAATCAATGTGAATTGATGTAGAAACAAACAGACAGGTTGAAGTCACATGTGACTGTTACAGTCCAAAAACATCAACTCAGACCACTGACAAAAAAATTCTATTTTCAACCACCAGCTACTTGGTAGCAACTAATTCTTCTTCTGTGCTATGTCCAGCAAGCTCAACAATAGCACAAATCCACCACGAAAGGCACCGCCCAAACGTGGACGGAAAAATCAGCCATCCACGCATACAAATAATCCGGCTGATGAAACAACCCAAAACCTACTGGCAAGAGTGGCCCAGTTTGAGTGTATGTAATGTATATGATGTCTTTTGAAACAACTTACCAACAATTTGTAACATAACAACAGCAGCAGCAATAGCACGGGATGAAGAAAATGTCCAACTCCAAGCGCAGCTGGCCATGTTCATGGCAACCCAAGGACAATCCCTTGCTGGGCTCAATAGGGTGGTACATCCAATAGGTCAAGAGAACATGGACCCCAGACTCCAACAAGGTGAGTGGAAAAAATAGAATGAGACTGGCCAGAGAACTTACAAGTCTGAGAGAAGGCATTATAGGAGTAGCACACCAATTTTGAAATCTTTGATCACCTTTGCAAGGCCGTTTAGAAAGAGCACAGAACGATACTACCACCACTGCCGAAAACCTCTTCAACGACATCATAGGACCTGAAAATCATCAACCAGTGGTCAACAGCCAGGCTCCGAGTACCCTACTTATCAATACCAACAGCCACAGAAAGATGATTCCCAGACCAAAAGGGCAAGCAGGAAAGGACTACTGCTTGGCAGCCGAGATGGGACTGGCTAAAAGTAGGAAAGCAAAGAAAAAGTATAACACATTATTAGTGGGTTATTTCATATTGTCACAAGGAAACCGGTACCAATTCTTTTCAGTGTAACATGCGTGATGCTGTTGGCCAGTCTTGAATTCCCTGGCAGAATGAGTGGGCAAGGATTCCGGCAGAAGGAAAAGTGATGCTATTTGGAGTGGTCAGTCACATTGTCTCATGAAGTGATAAAATGTTCACCTTGACCCAGATGAGAGAGCATGATCCGTTTTTGAATCGTTTTGAGCAGGACTGGGCATCCAAGGCTATGGTTCGGCAGTACATAAAGAACAAGCACAAGCCACTCTACCAAAATGGAACACTGAAGGTCGCCAATAAATACAAGTATCTCAAGGCAAATGCAACAATGCAGGACCAGAGTAAGTCCAGAAAAAAGAAGGCAACTCAAATTTATGAAGCGGTGAAGCGGGGCAAGAGAAAAGATGGCCATTCCAAAAATACAAATAAAGATACTGGTAATGCTGGCACCAAAAATCATCGTCATTTGCGATGCATAGTTTACGATGACAATGAAGAGACACCCAAGTTTATTCAGGGCTCCTCCCATGATATCGGTGGTGTGAGCCTCAGGTGCCGTTCTGACCCCAATGCTACCAGTGAGATAGACACGAGAGATGGTGACAAGCTCGAGGGCAATGACTGCAAGGAAAGTCCGGATGATGATGGTAAAGAATAAACAATGCATTAACGTCAAACATGTAAGCATTGACCAGCCTCATTATCTCGTGTTCCATCAGCTGATCAATACAAAGCTTTCAATCGAAATGTACACATTCCAAGTGCGAGCTGAGTCCTGTTCCCTACGCAAGGGGGACTTATAAGGGGCTTCGGGTGCTAGTTCCAACCTGGGGAAGTGGCTCAGCCATCCCTGCAGTGTTTTTTCACTGTGGAGGTTCCTCAAACTCTCTGCTTGCGCACGTACAGCTCCATCCAGCTTCATGAACACCCAAGTCCATTCGTCGTAGGATCGAGGTTCTTCCCTTCCCGTAACAACCTGTAAAAGCAGCCAGTGAGCTACCCCTTTCTTGAGGTATGTCACCAGGGCCTCATTGTTAAATCCTGTCAGAGGAGCGTATTTGTTGAAGTGGATGAAGAAATTCGCGAAGCTCTCCTCAGGCATCTGCTTCATCCAAGCCAGCCTTCTCCTTGCCTCGTCTGCTTCGTCGATGGGTCCGAATTTGGAACCGAACTCCCATTTAAATTCTGTCCAGTCTTCGAGACAGGTATACTCCCCCCTCAGTTATTGCCGATTCAACGTATCAAAGTGGGAGAGTGCTGCACCAGTGAGGTGACTGGTGGCTGAAGCACATTTGTCCTTTTCTCGAGTGTAGATAGTAGGACGTACCCCAAACATCCTCTCTAAACTGAGGACCCACATCTTCCATGCAGAACGATTGTCACCAGCGAAGCTCTCAATCTTGCCAACGTCGAGTTTCGACTCAATGGTGATTCAATTTTTCTCCTCGTTGCTCTCCCACGTATTCCATCCTTCGTTGGAGGGTCTAGGAGCTGCTTTACGGTGCCAACCCTGTCTTGGATCGTAGTACCAGGGTTGGTCAGGGTCATAGCGGGTTGGAGGTACTTCAGGAGCTCCAGTGGGAAGCTCCCTCCTGTCCTCATTGCCCCTGCCATCATTCCTACTCGACTGGGTGTGTTCCCCTTCATTAGAACCTTCGGAATTGTTATCACCCGGTCCTCCTGAGGGTGGTGGCGGAGGGGGAGGTGGAGGGGGGGCCCCTCCCCCGCTCCTTCCTTCCTGTCCCCTTTGATCCCATCCTCCATGACTCAGAGGTCTTTCTTGATCTCTCGAGTGACTTGGGAGGTGTGGGGGAGGCGCTCTATCAGGGAGGTTAAACCCTCCTTTGCCTCCTCCACTCACGGCTATTCCACCGTCCTCCAATGTGTACCTTCCTCCCTCCGGTCTCATGCACTCCCCTGGCTCTGCTCTTTGCACGCGGGCTCCCCATTCCTGAATACGTCGCCTATCCACACTCGGGGTGGCAGGTATCGGAACTGTTTGTCCTTCCTGAGGGTTCCCTTCTCTAACTCCCATAGGGGTACGTCTAGTAAAGGATATTGGCTCCATAGCTTGCCAGCTTCTTGGCTGGGGAACTACAGGAGAGGGACCCCCACTTGTGTCATCTATCATTACCAAGGGCGCTTGCCCAGATAATCCCGCCATGTCTCCTGTTTTGGAAAACGGTCCACCAGTTGGTATCCCCTCCGTTACAAACCCTTTCCTTACCTCACGGAGTTGTTCCTGGAGCGTCTCAATGACTCGAGCCTGCTGTTGGATCATTATTGCTGATTCCTGAGAGTGTGCCGAGTCAATGACCATGCCAGGTTGGTTTGTCTGAGCTCCCGTCACAAAGGAAGTTTCAAAAGGAGCTCCCTGCGGAGGTACCGCCTCTTCGTGAACTGCCAACATTCTTCGTTCATTTGGGCCCCTTTGACTCTCCGCTCCCACTGCCTGAGACTGCATCTATACCGACCCTTGATAGGGTATAACTGATGGATTGCTCAATCTTGGAGGAATGTGTACAGGGTTGGGGACCAACCGAGCTGTCAGGTCGTGTCCGGAGATCTGTGATGAATGTTGTGCGCCATCCATCCTTACTTTGCCAAACTGATATCGCTGCTTCCAGACTGGCGTGACCGGTTTCATTTGCAGATTAACCCTGGGGGGAGGAGTCGGGTTATGTGCTAGGGTGTGCACAGTGGGGGAGGTCCCGAGCATAGCTGGGGGTTCCTCGTGGCCATATTACCGGAGTTATCGACTTCAGGAACCTTGTTATTCCTGGGCAATGAATCTTTCTGTGCCATGAAATGACCATCAGAACTATGGAGCTGCCTTTTTTGGTCAAATTGCTCCAGGTGGACCTCCCCTGTACTTACTGGTTCACATTGAACCATATACAAGGTTCCTCGATTATCCGTGACCAGTCTACGATGGAAATCCAATGCCCTTTCTAGATTCGATCCAGAAAGTTCCTCTGACAGCATCAGAGTGTCTGATTCCGCTAGTAAGGTCCGGTGTCGGGTCTCCTGAGAACACAACATTGCTTCAGACTCCTCGCTCCTCACCAGAAGTTGGTGCATATGCCTAATGGGTGTGTACATGTACGTCGTTTGTCCGCTACGAATTCGGACAGGACGTCCTGATCGGGCATTGAGTCCACTGATGCGAGGAGATGAGCGGTGGTGTATCGTCTGTGTCTGCAATTTTTTGCAGCAATCAAATTTACATCCTTCTTCATCGATTTTAGCTGCTGCCGCCACTAAGTTCGCGTTTCGAAGCGTTTGGATGGCATGATAGTTCGGGATGTTGACTCTCAATGGGGGAGATTCAAATCTTACAACTCCCGACCTGTAGTTCGTTGCTCGGTACAGTATATATAACCCGACCTCGGTGCAGACCTCCATTTCTCTTCTGTGAATCTGAGGACGGAGGGGGAGTATCCCCCTTGGATTTCTGGATGATAGTCCGTAATGAGCCTCTACTTCCAGTAGTTCTAGCATCCGCTCGGGGTCCAATAGGACGTTGTACAGCCAGAGGAAGTCTGATCGGTTTGTCAGGGTCATCAGCCATTGTTCAGCTTTCTCTGATAGGTCTATCTCTAGCTGAGTTCCCATTGTTAGGAACTGTACCTGTAAGTCTGCGAATTCGATACTGTTCCCCAGAATTTTGATCCCCATCGACTCTAATACCTCCCGTAATACCGAGGCTATGTCCTACGGGGTACACTCCTGGATTCTAATGAAATCTTCCAGTTGCAATGTCATCTCCGACGATGGTTGCACAGGGAAGTTGGTTCTACTATGATGAATTGTGTGAGTACGCTCCCAGTTGGGCGTATTCACAGGTGGACTCTTAAGGAGGCTGGAGAGCGAACTTCCTCGTCTTGGAGGAGGAGGATTAAGGGACTGTATGGGAGGAGTTGGTAGCCTCCTAGATGACGCCCGAGACTGCTCAGATGCTGCGGGTGATACCCCCTCTCCGGGAGTTTCTCCCTTTGTCGTAATGTAAGAGGATCCGCATTCTCCCCTTGTATTCTTTCTATAGCGGCTACTTGACCGCTGACTCTTCCTCCCGCGTTCGAGGCTGATTCCATGTCTAGCTGCGGTACCGGTCCAGGGGGGGGCCTCTCATTCCCCAGGTAGGAGAATAGGCGAAACCTCCCATCGGACTACTGGTGGGTTGAGCGTATCCCATGGAGGCATACTTCCGTTGTGGTGGTCCCATAGTTGTTCCTGTGGGTCCAGGATCCATGGGAGGGGGTTCCCGAGTCGTTGGTTGACGTCCTTCAGGAGTCCTTACGTCATCAGAGGGTTCGTCTCCGAATGACTGCTCTGGGAAGTGACCCTTCAAGGGGTTTCTAGAGGGTCCAGGGAGGTCCCTAGGACATTAACGGGGGAAGGTGGAGGTAACGGGAACTATTAGACGTAAGAGTGTTGCGTAGTATGGATTGTACTAGCTAGGCACATCAGTGAAGGATTGTTGTAGGACATAGTGGATGTGGGTCTCAAATGCGAGAGCTCCCAATGGAGTACAAGCCCGGGACTGAGTTCCCGGGAAGTGGGGCTAGCGACTGGCGTCCTTGAGTGGTGGAGGTATTAACGAAGAAGCGATGTGTAGTTCGGCGTAAGGGGTAGCTTCGACGTTACCTAGGTCAATGTCTCAGAGCTCGTGGAGCAATTGGGGAGCTCGAGGAGGCTAGGGGGAGGTTGGCTCACCAAAATGATAGACGTTGGGGAGCTTTAGTATTGGTCGAGGGAGCTCGAAGACTCACTCAGATTGCTTAGACATGGAGTAAAAGCGTTTATTGGATCGTTTAGACGATTGTAGGAGACGAGAGACAAGAGTGGAGAAACTGAGATAAAGAAACAGAGAGTAAAGAGAAATCCGTATGGTTAGCAGGTACAAAGGGACAGGGACTGGACCTATGTAAAGGGTGTGTGTTCAAAATATACCAAGCTAGTGTTTGGGACTATACGGGACTGCTTAAATAGGTATGGGGAAGTTAACAAGGGAGCATCGGGGGATCTGGTATGTGTGAGATAAATGATTGAGATTAGGGACTAATGGGGGCTGCTGCGGTGGACGGGTTCTACGGAAGGAGTCAAGTACGAGTATGATTGTATCATGGGAATCCTGAGAGATAGGGTGCATTGTCAAGACTGGGCTGAGGCGGGGGAGCTTATGGAGGAGGTATCTGGAAGGTCCCACGATGAATTAGGCAGTCCCATAATGAGTCAGAACGATGAGGGGGTTCTATGAGGGGGTTCTCCGAGGTTGGGGAGGGGTAGGGTAGGTCGGGTCAGGGCATGACAGGAGCGTACATTGAACTTACCTTCGTTTCGTTGACATGCCTTTGTACGATACATCACTCCATCACTTTCACGTCCCACCATTGTCAAACCCTCATCAATTACTGATCCACCTGACCCCCTTTCATTGATTACCGATCCATCAGTTACCCTTCTCCTTCTACCGGCTTCCGCCACCTTCTTTATTCTCAAACTGTACAGTATTACATCGTCATTTC
>MU795749.1:0-11590 GCA_027886305.1 Lentinula aff. lateritia
AAAGGAGCTAGTCGCCCTTAAAGACTTTATTGACAAACAGCTGGCTACTGGTGCCATCACCCCATCTTCCTCTCCTCACGGCGCTCCGGTCCTTTCCGTCCCGAAGAAAGACGGCAAACTTCGCCTTTGCGTCAATTTCCGTGGACTCAATCGTATCACCAAAAAGGATCGTTACCCACTCCCACTCATTTCAGATCTTCTCGACGCTCCGAAAAGAGCTAAAATATATACCAAATAGGATCTTGCTCACGCTTATCATCTGGTCAGAATCGCAGAATGTGATGAATGGAAAACCACCTTTCGGACCCGATACGGCTCTTACAAATGGAAGGTTATGCCGTTCGGCCTTACAGCGGTTTGTTAATGACATCTTCTCTGACATGCTCGATGTTTGTGTCATTGTCTATTTAGATGACATTCTGATCTATTCTGATACGCCAGAAGAACACCAAGAACACATCAAGGAGGTTCTTCGGCGACTTCGCCACCATCGGCTTTACACCAACCCCGAGAAGTGCAAATTCAATATGGATACTGTTGAGTATTTGGGTTATATTCTTTCTCCCGACGGGTTGACTATGTCCAAGGAGAAAGTTCAGACAGTTCTAGAGTGGCCGGTTCCGAGGAAGGTCAAGGACATTCAGTCCTCCCTGGGGTTTGCAAACTTCTATCGTCATTTTATCTATAATTATAGTGATATCATTGCGCTGATGACTCGGCTTACCCGGAAAGGTGCCCCCTTGGATCTGGGACAGCAGCTGTCAAGAGGCCTTCGAAAATCTCAGAACTGCTTTCACTTCTGCACCAATACTGGCCCATTGGGAGCCGAATCGCCCACTTATCGTGGAGACCGACGCTTCCGACTACGCCATTGCGGCGATTCTTTCCATCCAATATGCTGACGGTGAAATTCATCCTCTAGCCTTCCTTTCCAGAACACTTCACACTGCTGAACTCAACTACAATACTCATGACAAAGAGCTACTGGCCATCTTCGAGGCCTTTAAAGCTTGGCGTCATTATCTGGAAGGCTCGGGTGATCCGGTTGACATCGTCACCGATCACAAGAATCTTGAGTATTTTTCTACTACCAAGGTTCTCACACGCCGACAGGTCCGATGGTCAGAATTTTTACATCAATTCAATATGGTCATTCGCTTCCGACCGGGGAAACTCGGCGAGAAACCCGATTCAATAACTAGACGCTGGGATGTCTACCCTAAAGAGGGGGATATCGGCTACGCCCAAGTGAACCCTCACAATTTCCGTCCTATCTTTACTAACGAACAACTTACTGCGTCCCTTCGAGCTACTTTCCTGGAAGGCCCGGCCTTACGAGCCTCGATCATCATGGATATCGAAGCCCTACACCAGGCCATCATCCTCGCCCTTCCCGCCGACCCGAGCTCCATTATTGGTTTGGAACTTGCTAAAGATCCTTCCAATGAACGCTGGAGCTTAGGTAGTGACAAGCTACTACGCCTTGATGACCGTATTTATGTTCCTAATCACGGCGATCTTCGCCTTCAAGTCCTCCGCTATTTCCATGATCATCCACTCTCCGGCCATTTCGGCCAGAACCGAACTCTAGAAGCTGTATGTCGTCAATACACCTGGCCCAAGGTCAGAGACTCCGTTTGTGATTACATTACTTCTTGCACTATCTGTGGTCGCAACAAACCTCGCTGCCATCGGCCTTACGGGTTGTTGAAACCTCTGCCGGTTCCGGTCCGACCATGGGATTCCATCTCCATGGACTTCATTGAGCAACTGCCAATGTCGAATGGTTATACAGCTATCCTAGTCGTTGTGGATTGATCTTCCAAGCAAGCTATTTTCATTCCTACTTTCGACACCATTACTTCCGAACAATTAGCTGAGCTTTTTGTTATTCACGTTTTCTCTAAGCATGGTGTTCCTAATCATGTCACTTCTGATTGTGGTTCCGAATTTGTTTCGGCGTTCTTCCGGGCTCTCGGTAAAGCGCTCTCCATGGAACTGCACTATACCTCTGGATACCATCCGGAAGCCGATGGGCAGACCGAGCGTGTCAATCAGACTCTTGAACAGTACATCAGGATCTATTGCTCCTACCAACAAGATGACTGGTCGCCGTTACTTCCGATCGCCGAGTTCGCCTATAACAATGCTCCCAATGCTTCCACTGGTATTACTCCGTTCTTTGCTAACAAAGGATACCATCCAAACATCACTGTTCGGCCCGAGGTCGACATGAAGTCTGATCTAGCCAGAGACTTCGTTGTTAACCTCGATAAACTCCATGTCTTCCTTCAAGAGGAAATCCTCCTAGCTCAATCTCGTTACAAGGAACAAGCTGACAGGAAAAGAATCTCGCACCCGGAGTTCCTGATCGGCTCCGAAGTTTTTGTTCTTGCTAAGCACATTCGTTCTACTCGTCCTACTGAAAAATTCTCAGAAAAATATCTTGGTCCCTTCAAGGTCGTCAGTCGACCTGGTACTTTGTCTTATGAACTCAAGCTTCAGGACTATCTTCGCCGAAATCACCCGCTTTTCCACGTCTCACAGCTGGAGCCGGTTACGCCGAACCCGTTCCCGAATCATACTCAATCTCCTCCACCTCCAATTGAAGTTGATGGTGAAGAGGAGTACAACGTTGCTGAAATCCTGGACTCCAAACTGGACAGAAGGTACAAACACTGTCCTCTACGTTATTACATTCGGTGGGCTGGTTACGAAGGTACCGACGATGAATTCTCTTGGGTTGCTGCTGATGAACTTGTACCGGCATTCCACGCCCGATACCCTCACAAACCTGGACCTTGATCATAAAAAACATTTTCTTCCTTTTCCCCGATTCCGCCGTGCTCCGCCGAAGTTTACTTCGTGTGTTTAGAGGGTAAACACGATGATAGCAAATTGAGTGTTTATCCCTCTCTCTTAATTGTTTATTTTGTTCTTCAATTACTGTCTCACTGATTCTTCATTCACACTTAAGCTACGTACACTTCAAATTAATTATTTTTTACGCCGTTTCGCGGCCCATTTATTTTCCGGTTTCAAAACGCGATAACATTTTTTATGTACAAAGGCAAGGAAAGGATATGTAGGAAAAAACAAGAAGGCAAGAAGAGTACAAAAAGTGGCCGAAGGCCGAAGTCTGAAGTCCGTTACTCTACTACCTCCTTCTCCTTCCCTTTCTCGGAGGCCGCCATCTTCGCCTTCTTCGGTGCCGGCGCCTCCCCTCCTTCCTCTTCTTTGTCTTCTCCTCCTTCCTTCTCCTTTTCTTCTTCTTCTTCTTCCTGCTCTTCCTCGGTTTCCTCTTCTACCCTCCTTCTCTTCAGAACCCTCGGCTTCACTGACACTGTCCTGGACGGCCCCGGTGTCGCCGACCCCACCATCGACAGCCTAGTTTCAATGGCAATCAATCGGCCATGAACCTCGTCTTGCCTTCTCAGGATCTGCTGAAGGTATTGATTCGTTCTGGTCGTTGCTTCCCGCAATGACCGAACATCGGCAAGTCCTTGAGCCAACTGGCTCTCCATCACTGCTAATTTCTCCCCGGATCCCCCTTCTTGCCTTGTCGCTACTGGTCGGCCCGAATACGAACACCGTACCTTCGAGTCGTGGCACGGCTTGCAGATGACCGTGTGTCTCTTGCCCTCTTGCGGTAGACAAGGGAGTTCCTTCAGGTGACACCGCTCACAGGGTGCCTTTTCATCCTCTTCATCCTCGTCATCCCCATCGTCACTCCCATCATTGCCGTCATCGGGATCTCCGGTCTAGGAACAAACTTGGGTCAGGAAAATGGTCAATGGATAAGTGAGAATTACTTACCTCCACACTCTGTTTGCCGCTTCCCTTCCTAACCACTCGGGGAATTTCTACCTCCACTTGTCTACGAGAAGTGGAGGCCTCACCCGGAGCAGGCCCTTGGCGACCTCTCGCCGCCGACGCCGCGATCCTCCTCCTCTTCTCCGCTGCCTCTTCCTCCAGTTTTCTGGCCTGAATGGCGCGAGCGGCGGCTTCTTCCCTTGCCTTTTTCTCCTCTGCAGCCTGCCTGGCTGCTTCCTCCTCTGCCTTCTTCTTGGCCACCTCTTCGGCCTTCCTCTTTTCTTTCAACTTCTGCAACCTCTCCCGGTTGCGCTCCAGCTGCTCCTCCAGCTCCCACTCCTCATCGGAAGCACTCAGCATCGTGGGGCGAGTTGGTGCCGGTGGTTGGTTACCATTCCCAGCGGTGACCGGGATGGAGCCAATGTTGGAGGTGGTTTGAGTAGTGGTGTGGCTAGTAGATATTGGAGGACTTAGAGTTTTTGGATTGGAGGTCCAAGGCGAAAACCCGCCTAGCTTTATAGGGTCAAAATTGCGCACGGACCAGGTCAATCCTCGAATTGTAATCAGCATATGGTGGACCAGCAAAATTCTTTCCTGCTGACTAAAAGGATAAAATCCCGATGCTGACGGCCTCCGGAAAATTTTCCTTGATGACTAATAGAAAAAACCGATACTAACGGCTTTCGAGGGCTCAAGCCTAAGAGGGGGATACTGTCAAGCCCATGCCTCGGCGCCTCGCTCCGCCGCTCGGTATCCCGAGATCCACCCTTTATTGTATTCTTCTCTTTATTGTTCTTTCTCGCTACACATACCCATTCCTTCTAGTCTTCCTTTATTGTCTTTTACTTTACCCTGCAGGTACTACACGTATAGCTCCTAGTAGTTAGTCTGGTGCTCCGCCCCGATGCGCCGATCCGTAGATATAAATACTGCCTGTACGCTACTGTAGTTCCTCAGTTTAATTATTGACTTAGATTCCCTTTCTAACTCAGTCCATCTCTTAAGTCTTCAGGCTCATTACCTCGAAGCACTCTCTATAGCCTTTGGACTTATAAGTCCTCTGGTTTGCTCCTCGTCACCGGCGATACTGCCGCTCCGACTTGGCTGCTACTAGTTCCTCTCTTCTATACTCTCGATCTCCGGGGACTAATGGCGTAACGGCGGTGTTGTCAATAACTTCACTACTGTTCCACTCAACCCTCCGCACTTAGACACCCTGTGGCCTCTGGCACGGTTACACGGTGTACATGATCTTAACAGATAACTACTTTAGGATTAATGATCAATCATTACCACTACAGGCTTTTCGTGATTATTTAATTACTCTTTGCTCTTGTCTTTCTTTTGTGGTCCTTCATGTTGCTCACAATCTCTGACCAACCTTGTGTTGCAGATACAGACATCAGCATCTATCAATCTGTCGTATCAAGATCCTTTATTTGTGCTGCCTATTTCGACAATTGGCACTGTGATTCAATTGCTGCCACTGTTAACTTCGGTCTCGACAATTTTGGCTACACATTGCCTCTAGATTTTATCATTCTCAATGATCTAGCTGGGTACAATGCAATATTTGGTGTTGAATTCCAACAATGGTGTCAATCCTCTGATTGTGTTCGGATATCCAACAAGTTGCCCATTGTGCAGTCCTCGCTGGAAGCTCATCTCCTGCTCCCCATTGTACCTCCCCTTACTGGTCAATATCGTATGTGTTATGTTCATTCCACACCTTCCTAACTAACATCCAATTCTGGTAGCTTCTGTATTCTTGCACTGTAGGTTTTCAACACTTCCTGGCCATCTATCATTAGATCAAGTTATGAACATAGCACAAAATTTCGAATCACTGTCTTCGAGACCGGATTCTATCCTGCAAATCAGGTTTGTTACGAATAAGTTAGGTTCCTCTCCAGCTGTGACTTCATGTGTCTCAAATTCTCCAAGTGAGGTTTCTTTCTCTTGCTGTATTCAGGTCACTCATGTTTGTTTCCTTATTGTGCTTCTTTTGAATAGCATAACAAAAATTGTATAAAGTTTAGACAACATTACAAGCCCATAGCTGACAAAAATGGTTAGAATGACAACTGGCCGCAAAGCACCCCCTTTTCCTCACAAATGGGTGAATGAAACTTTGTGCCTACCTCAAAATGCACTGGTCAGTCAATCTGCAAGCACATGTGCATAAATACAACTTGACAGCAGACCTGATATTTATTCGGAATAATAGACCACCCAAAGGGAAGGTGTGGCAAGTATGGGTCTCGACATTCAAAGCACCAGGTAGAACAAGCCGTTTGTCAGTGTATGTGTCATTCTTGTTGCTTTGCACCACTTCCTGGTGCTCACGATTGTCATATTCTTCCCAGGTGACTCTATTAATGCGCGTGAATGATGTGCAGCACAAAGGGCAAGAGCAATATTTCTTCTTCATATCCAAACATGTCATTGGTGAATCTTGTGTAGTAAAGCTGTTCACATATAGTGGTCATTTGTTTGTATATTGTGCTGGTGTACATGTGGGCAGCGTAGCAGGCACTGCCGCTTGCCGGCGCTACCTCGGTTATTGAATTAACGGGGTCAGGTGCCTTTCCCATGGGAAACCCAGGGTTCGTTCCCGAGGTTGAATTAGCTTCAGACACATGTTCTTGTGTGTGTCCATCTGCCTTTTCTCCTTGACCTCGATGTGCTGGCACCTTAGGACGAGCAGGGAGCTTTATTGTAAACTTCTCATTTGAAGGAGAGGGTCCGGGCTGACTCTTTACATCCACCAATTATTTTCAATATGATCCATGTTAAATTTCGAGGTTTTGTCTGATTTAGTTGTAAGTGAGATACCTGTCGTACCCGCACCCTCCTGGCCGCGTTTTCGAGGTGCAAGAAAGCGGACATAACCCTTCATTCGTGCTGCAAACTCCTTCGAAGTTTTGGGCCACCCTGTATCAGCAGTTGCAACTGGTTTCTGCATATGTTTGTTGCAAGCTTCTTGGCCAGTGAACACAGGCATGGTCACAGAATGCAAACAAGGTGCGAGTTATCTGAATTATCATCAAACAATGTGTATTCTGATGCCGCTCTAACGGTACCAGGTGCATCATTGAGGTATATGCGAGATAGTGCATCCAACAGGATGGTTTCTTCACCCGGGACATACTCAATGGTAAAATCAAACTCCCCGAGCTTTTCCATCCAACAAGCCTGACATCCAGACAGGTTCTTTTGCTTCAGGAGATGTGCTAACCCCTTGTGATCAGTTATCCAGGTGAAGTTCGTACCCTGGAGAATGTCACGATGCCGTAGCATGGTCTCAACACCAGCCAGCATTTCCAGTTCGTGGACAGTGTAGTTTTGTTGGGCCGAGTTCAACTTTGCAGAGAAGAATGTGGTAATCTTAGACCTATGCCAGTTGTTGCCTTGACATATGAAACCTGCGATACTAGCAGAGCTTGCATCAGTTACAATCCAAATAGGTTTGTGACCCATGGAGTAGTCTAGGGGAATGCGGGAATGGTTTTGCCACTGGTGAGTGATTCTTTGAATGTCCTCAAAGGCCTGTTGCTCAGTGAAAGTCCATTGAAAAGGTACAGCGGCACTGGTATGTGCATGAAGAATACCCATGGGTCCTCGAATGCCAGGTAAGTTATCTGTTAAGTAGCTGACAGCACCGAGGAACCCTGACAACATATCCTTCGATGTAGGCACCTTCCATTTTAATATGGAGTCGACCTTATCGGGATCCATCTGGATACCCGCGTCGTCAACTATCTGTCCAAGAATCTTCAATTCCTGAGGGAGGAAATTCAACTTTTTCACATTCAGGTAAAACTGTTCTCGCTGAAGAATGTCGATGACCATTTTAACATACCTGATATGATCTTCCAGAGTATTAGAATAGATCACAATATCATCAAGGTATACATCCATGAATACACCAATCATGGATGAGAATAAGTCATTCATGACTGTTTGAAAGGTAGCACCACCATTACAATCCCTTTGTTGAATGACCTGACTGTCCATATTTCCATCAGGTGTAGTGACGGTACTACGTGGAATGTGCTCCGGCATGATACGGATCTGTTCATATACATCCTTGCCATCTACAATGCTGCGATACTTGCATTTGGCAACATGATGAAGGATTCCCTCAATATTTGGAAGCAGTGAAGCCATCTTATATGTGTTAGCATTCCGAGCACGAAGGTCAAATACAACTCAAAGTGAGTCTTTCTGTCCAGCCTTTAGAATTAATAACATAGGAATTGTATTTCTAGAATTTGTGACAATCCATCGCCCGGAACGGACATAATCATTCTGCTTCTGATCCCACTGGGGTCAATATGCCTCAGGACACCAAAAAGGACGCCAAGAGTAAATCTTATTCTCATCTATTAACGGAATAGTATGGTTGATACGCCGAAGCGGCAGGAGAGGAGTTTCTGCCACAGTTTTGCAGATTGGTTTTGTATACTGAAGAAGAACATTTCGCGCACCCTCCAAATCATCACCATTGATGGACATTGATTGAGCATGGACTTCGGCAACATTGTCACCTTGAATTGGAGTTGGTACGTTGCTTCTGACTTCAATTGTGGTAGGATTAAGACCAATTCTAACCTGATACTGGAATAACCAGGGTGTACTAAGGATCAAGTCATAATTGGAGATATTTGCAATGTCAAAGTAATAATCAGCATGAATACTTTGATAGGTCAAGTTCACTGTGGTACCACAATGGATCTTTGACCGGGAACCTTGAATTGCAAGATGTAAAGGTATGGGTGTTTGATGATATTGCTTCATAACTTTCAGCTGATCACTAAGCTGTGTAGACATGAGGTCCCCGAGCGAACCACTATCAATCAATGCACGCACTGGCCGGTCATTAATTTGGACTATGATTACAATAGGCCAAGGTACAAGATGACCAACTTCCTTTGCCATCCCGGAGTTACATTGAAGACCTGGGTATGTCTTCGGCTCAACATAAGCATTGGCCAAACTGGTTACATGTACTCACCCATTTCGCTCTTCCCAGGACAAATTTCCGAAAAGCAGGTGCAGGTAGTGGTCCGAAAACCCAACCAATTGATCAAGTTTGAGCTCGAACTCATCAGTTGGGGTTCCGAATGACAATTGAGGAAGGAATTCACATTTAACGGGACCCTGTAAACACTGGAGTAGTTCATTTGCCACATTCTCAAGGTGTTTCCGATACCAAGTAGGTAAGTCAAATTGGGGACGGATCAATAAATTGACTGATATCCTTGTCTCGAAGTCTCGACCTTCATCAGCAATGATGAATTGGGATGAGCCCCCAGGATCTATATGTACAGAATAATTATCTCTGCTGGAATACCCAGGTACCTCAATGGCCAGAATAAATGGTATGGGTCGAGCCAACTTATTCCTAGGCGTAGTCTCAAGTAGATGACCAATCTGTGAATAATCCATATCAATGAATTTTGGGACATCTGAAATATGTGTGCAGACCTCATTCCACAATTCACCAGGTGTAAAACCAGGCTGAATTGCTGTTTCCACAGACACATCACACCCAATATTACGCAGAAGGTCCAAGATGCAAATCATTCGGTTGTCACTTGTTGTCCAAGTATCAAAATGGCAATAAAATCGCTCTAGTAACTTGGGGTTACCGGGAAATGGCTGGCTTAGCTCAAGGCACTCAGCAACAGCATGGGCAATTATCTTACCTTGCTTCTGGCATGTTCAAGTACTCTGCTTGGTATCTTGGGATGCTTTCTGGTGCGCTGTGATTCTCTTTTGCTCTGACCACTCTGTGGTTGGATAGCTAAACACTTCTTCTGCATTACTAGCAAATGAAAACTCTGGTGCAATGTTGGACTCATTCTCACTTATAGGTGAAATGTCTGAGCTAATTTCAGTTCAATACAGAATTCTGGGATCCAATGCTAACCCTATACCATCCTCTTCCTCCATATCGGAATCAGAACACTGCGGCCAGAGATCAGACTCAAGTAAGTCCATATCAAATGTCAACAAAGAGTCAAACATGTCATCATCACCATATTCTGAGTCAGAAACATCCTGTAGGTCAGGTATATCATCTACCTCCACATCAGAATCAGACACAGACTCAAGATCAGGTAAACTGTCATGGTCATTATCAGGTATTTCCGAATATGATAAATTTGATGGTAGTGGCAGTAAGCCATCCTCTAAAACCAAATTGGTATTGGATATGGGAGTAAGGGAATTATTATTCTCGGACATGTACTCAAATGCCAAATCCTCAGATACATCATCAACAAATGAAGTGAAATGCATCATATTGAGTGTGAGTACACTGGGTTGTTCTGTTGTCTCTACTAACTGAGCAAGCAGCTCAGAAGACTTGTCATGAAGAGGGAACTGCATACCTCGTGCAGATATACCATGTGGGCCATTGTTCCTTAAATGAACAATGTTATTACTGGGGCAATTTCGGGCAAAGTGGCCTGGTTGCCCACATTTATAACAATTTCCATCTGAATCAGGTTTTTGGGTAGTTCAGGTGGTTTGGGATGCACGGTCATGGTTAGTCTGAGGTCTACCCTGGCCACTCTGATAGTCATTCTTGGAGCGGTGAACCAAATTATCAGAACGGGCTGAATTTCGGGGTGCAGATGATCTTGGTAGGGCTGGCGTGGACCGTGGTGCATTCCGAATTGGCTCACTTTTCTTGCGCAAGTTGAACTATTATGGTAACGTTGTCGGAAACAACCATTCTTATCTTGTTTATTGAAATATTGTCCGTCATTTCTATGACAATCTGACTGTTTTGGTGCAAAACGAGGACTGGAATCTTTTTCAAACCCAGCCAGCTCAATAAGTTCAGCTTCGTGCACAATATGGCACCAGGAATGGACTTCCTTACTAACTCGAGCACGTTTGAGCTCATACTGCATACTGGGGCTCAAGCCATCCCAGAGCTTCAAGACTTTTTCACATTGGCTCATGATACCAACATGGTCCATAATGCTCTCAAGCTCATGAACATACTCAGCAACAGTATGATCATTCTGGTAACATTTTCATAACTTTGTTCACATTTGCTCGCGGTGGTTCACAGGGAAACAGTAATTGAATAGGCCCTCATAGAACTCTTGTAATGACCACTTGCTGTGGTTCTTAGCAACTTTCAATGCAAAAAATTGCTATGCTTTGCCTGAAAGATAGTGTGAGATTAAGAAAACCTGTTTGTTCTTAGTTATTTTTCCTTCTTTGCAGAACTGATATCCTTCCAGCACAATCCTCTGGAATATCTCGGCATCAGCTTCACCATTCTATATTGATGGTGAGATGGGTTTGATAATCCGGTTGTAAGTCCTTTTATTGGACTTCCTTCCATTGTGTTTCCAGCTGTGGGAGTGGCTGCAATGACGGTGTCGCTTCTTATGTTGGACAGATTCATCTGAACTGTTTAATTCTTCAGAGGAGGGACTCAAAGAACTGTTCGAGCTTGTAGACTCAGAGCTGGATTCAGAGTCCTCGGATGCTGAGTTTGCATCAGAATCAGAGCTTGATTCATAATTTTTGATTGACTTTTTGGACCGTTTCTTGGTCTTTATCATCTGTGCCAGCAAGCTATCCTGTGGAAGTTGGTCAACAGGTTGGGTTGACAGATGTCTACCATGGTGAGTAGTGGACTTCTGAGTGGTCTCTGTCACAAAGCGTCAGAGACGGGGTGACTAAGCGGAGCAACTGGGTGAACGGCAGAGCGGGACGACGGAGCAAGCGGTAGAGGCGGAGCAACTGA
>MU795750.1:0-11587 GCA_027886305.1 Lentinula aff. lateritia
AGTGAACCTTTATTGAGTGAATCTATCTGCAAGTATGATGTGAGACACATTTCCTTGATTCTATCCAAATTTTCATCAACTTTGTCCCCTGTGTATGTAGAGTTCCTTGGCCAAGCTTTCACTGTAGGGATGAGCACATTTTCTCACCCTGAAAAGGCCGAGATTTACTGTGAGGTTTTGATTAAAATTCTCTCCATATGGGCTTGCAGAATATCAAGCTTTAGACCCCGTGCCCATGCCACAGTGGCTCGTAAAGCTCGCACCACACTCCAACTGGGTTTACAGCTTGCTGGGGGCAAGCCCCAAAACCCCAATTTGTTGTCCCTCCTTACTATATAATTGTTATTCTGCTCCTCACTTATAACAAATAATATGTATTGTAAAGCTAAAAATAGTGCTTGATGTTGAGGAATACCCTGTATGTCACGCCTAAATTTTGGCTAGATGTCTATGCAGTGAATTGTGACACTTTCACGCGTGGATTTGTATCAAGAGGACTGTAATTGAGACCCAGATTGACAGTCAAAGTCAATACTGAATGAGTCTAATAGTTGAAGGGACCCTATACCCATACTACCACAAGTTGGTTAGTTTACCCATCCCCGATACTACCTTCGGATAAAAGTCTACCTGCTTGTCAAGCAGGATTATACCAGAATCTGTCATGCCTTGACCACTTCCAGGCCAGCCTAATACCAACCCCACGATCATAGACCATTCAAGTCCCTAATCCTTAGCCTCGGAACCGTCTCTGCACCTCCCCAAGAAGGTACACTTTCCCCTATCACAACCTTCCCAACTCGGCCGAACCTCCCTCGACATGCCTGATAACCCCATCAACACACCCGAAACCTCTATCAACATGCCCGAGACCTCCATCAACACGCCCCCGCCTGATAGATCACAGCTGGTTTGACAGTCAAGGTTCCTAATGTTCTCTTGTTCACTTCCTGTAGCTATATAAGTAACCTCGTAGCACAAATATCCCAAGCTTGGTATATTTTGAACACACACCCTTTTGCATAGGTCCAGTCCCTGTCCCTTTGTACCTGCTAACCATATGGATTTCTCTTTACTCTCTGTTTCTCTATCTCAGTTTCTCTCTACTCTCGCCTATTGTCTCTACGATCGTCTATACAATCCAATACATGCTTTTACTTCATGTCTAAGCAATCCGACTAACCTTCCCCAAACCTCCTCGAGCTCCCCAACTGCTCCTCAAGCTCTGGGACCTCAATCTAGGTAACGTCAAAGCTACCCCTTATGTCGAACTACGTACTGCTTCTCCATTACAACCTCCAACACTCGAGGACGTCCACCTCTAAGCCCCAGTTCCCGGGACCTTCCCTTCTGGGCGTATATCTTCTCAGGAGCTTACCAACTCGAGACCCACTTCAACTATGATCTATTTGATCTTACATCAACGTTCTAGCGAGTACAACTCCTACTACGCAACACTACTAGGTTCTGTTACTTCTACCTCCCCTCCCTACGCCTTAGGGACCTCCCTGGACCTTATAGGAACCCCTTCAAGGGTCACATTTCTCCATCCCAGCCACTACTAGGTCATTCCTGTCCTCCGTCGCGGTTCCCGTAGCTCCCTTCGAGCTCCAGTCTGCTCCTAGCACGCTACAACGTAAACTCACTATACCAAAACCTACCCTAAGACCAATTCTGACCCAGGTCTTACAGATGGTCAGAAATTTTTCATCAATTTAATATGGTCATTCGCTTCCGGCCGGGGAAACCCAGTCAAAAACCCGACTCGATAACTAGATGCTGGGACGTCTACCCTAAAGAGGGGGATATCGGCTACGCCTAAGTGAACCCTCATAACTTCTGTCCTATTTTTACTAATGAACAACTCACTGCCTCTCTTTGAGCTACTTTCCTAGAAGGCCCGGCATTACAAGCTGTGATCATCATGGATATCGAAGCCCTACACCAGGCTATCATTCTCGCCCTTCCGGCCGACCCAAGCTGCGTTGGTAGTTTGGAAGTTGCCA
Source organism: Lentinula aff. lateritia (assembly GCA_027886305.1). Taxonomy (NCBI): domain Eukaryota; kingdom Fungi; phylum Basidiomycota; class Agaricomycetes; order Agaricales; family Omphalotaceae; genus Lentinula; species Lentinula aff. lateritia. The sequence goes on from MU795750.1 coordinate 2,007, forward strand.
AGGATCCGTCCAATGAATGTTGGAGCTTGGGTAGTGATAGTTTACTACGCCTATATGACCACATTTACGTCCTGAACCATGGTGATCTTTGCCTTCAAGTCCTTTGCTATTTCCATGACCACCCACTCTCGGGCCATTTTGGCCAGAACCGCACTTTAGAAGCTGTACGTCATCAGTATACTTGGCCCAAGTTCAGAGACTTTGTACGTGACTATGTTACCTCCTGTACTATTTGTGGTCGCAACAAGCCTCGCTGTCATCGGCCCTATGGCTTGCTGAAACTGCTGCCGGTTCCAGTCCGGCCATGGGATTCGATCTCCATGGACTTCATTGAGCAACTACCTGCGTCAAATGGCTATACTGCAATCCTGTTCGTCGTGGATCAAGCCTCAAAACAATCCATTTTCATTCCAACTTTCGATACCATCACTTTTCAATTACTTCCTCGACCATCCACTCTTGGGCCATTTCGGCCAGAACTGCACTCTAGAAGCTGTATGTTGTCAGTACACCTGACCCAAGGTCAGAGACTTTGTATGTGACTATGTTAACTCCTGCACCATTTGTGGTCACAATAAGCCTCGCCACCAATTGGCCCTATGGCTTGCTGAAACCGCTGCCAGTTCCAGTCCGACCATGGGATTCGATCTGCATGGACTTCATTGAGCAACTACCAATGTCGAATGGCTACACAGCAATTCTAGTCATCGTGGATTGAGCTTCAAAACAATCTATTTTCATTCCAACTTTTGACACAATCACTTCCAAACAACTAGCTGAGCTTTTTGTTATTCATGTCTTTTCTAGGCATGGTGTCCCTAATCATGTCACTCCTGATCATGGTTCCGAATTTGTTTCGGTGTTTTTCCGGGCTCTCAGTAAAGTGCTCTCCATGGAACTTCACTATACCTCTGGATACCATCTGGAAGCTGACAGGCAGACCAAGTGTGTCAACCAGACTCTTGAACAATACATCAGGATTTACTGCTCCTATCAACAAGATGACTGGTCTCACCTATTACCGATCACCGAGTTCACCTACAACAATGCACTGAATGCTTCCACTGGTATTACTCCATTCTTTGCTAACAAAGGATACCACCCTAATATCACCGTTTGGCCCGAGGTCAACATGAAGTCTGATCTAGCCAGAGACTTCGTCATTAACCTCGATGAACTCCATGTCTTCCTTCGAGAAGAAATCCTTCTAGCTCAATCTCGTTACAAGGAACAAGCTGACAGGAAAAGAATCTCGCACCCGGAGTTCCCAATCAGCTCCGAAGTATTTGTTCTGGCTAAGCATATTAGATCTACTTGTCCTACTAAAAAATTCTCTGAAAAATATCAAGGTCCTTTCAAGGTCATCAGTCGACCTGGTACTTTGTCTTATGAACTCAAGCTCCCGGATTACCTTCGCCGAATCCACCCGGTCTTCCATATCTCACAACTGGAGCCGGTTATGCCGAATCCATTCCCGAACTGTACCCAGTCTCCTCCACATTCAATTGAAGTTGATGGTGAAGAGGAGTACAACATTGCCGAAATCCTTGACTCTAAACTGGACAGAAGTTACAAACATTGTCCCCTTCAGTATTATATCCGGTGGGCTGGTTACAAAGGTACCGACGATGAATTTTCTTGGGTTGCTGCTGATGAACTACACACTGATGAACTGGTACTGGCATTCCACGCTCGCTACCCTCACAAACCTGGACCTTGAAAACATTATAATTCCTTTCACACCAATTTCGCCGCACTCCGCCGAAGTTTACTTCATGCGTTTAGAGGGTAAACATGATGATAGCAAATTGAGTGTTTATCCTCCCCCTTATATTGTTTACTCTCTTCTCCATATTTGTTCACTTTCACTCTTCATTACTAACTACTTGTGCATTCACTTTCACTTACACTTAAACTACTTATACTTCAAACTAACTATTCTTTCGCCACTCTACGGCCCAATCGTCTTCAGCTGTAAATCGCGATGACGTTTTTATATATATACAGAATCAAAAACATATACATAAGCAAGAAGCAAGGAGGTTACAAGAAGAGGCTGAAGGGCCGAAGTTTACGATGTCCATTCCTACTCTACTCTACTTCCCTCTCCTTCCCCTTCTCTGAGGCCGCCGTCTTTGCCTTCTTTGGCGCCGGCGCCTTGTCTTCTCCCTCCTCCTCTGCTCCTTCCTTCCCCTTCTCTATTTCTTCCTCTTCTTCATTCTCTTCATCTTTGTCGCTCTGATCCACTATCCTCCTCCTCTTCAACATCCTTGGTTGTTCAGAGGCCATTTGCGAGAAGGCCGGGGTTGCTGGATCCGCCATCGCCATCGCCAGCCTAGTCTCGATTGCGACTAACCTCGCATGGTTTTCATCCTGCCGCTGTAGGAGTTGTCAAAGGTACTGTTGAGTCCTTGAGGCTGACTCCCTCAAGGACCGGTTGTCGGCCAGTAGCTGGGCCATCTGGCTCTCCAGCACAGCCAGTCGCTCGCTGCTTGGTCTTCCCTCCCTCTTCACCATGACCAGCCCACCCGAGTACAACCACCTCACCTTTGCATCGTGACATGGCTTGCATATCACCATGCTCCTCTTGCCTGCTTGCTCCAGGCAGGGGATTTTCTTCACTCGACACCTTTCACAAGGCGCCTTCTCCTTATCTTCTTCATCATCGTCGCCGTTGCCATCTCCGCTGTCGTCGCCATTGTTGGGATCCCCACCGGTAACCTATTGAAGGACAGTTAGCAAAAGGATTCACTGAGAAGAGGGATACTCACCTCTGCCCTCTGCTTGCCTCTTCCCTTATTGATCATGCGAGGAATTTCAACCTCCACTCTACGAGTAGAGGTCGACGCCTCACTAGGGGAAGGCCCTGTGCGGTTGCGACTTGCTGCAGCTGCCGCAGCTACCTTTCTCCTTTCCGCTGCTTCCTCTTCTTTTCTTCTGGCGCTCACGGCCCGAGCAGCAGCCTCCTCTCTCTCCCTCTCCTCGGCAGCTCGCCTAGCCGCCTCCTCCTCCGCCCTCTTTCTGGCCTCCTCTTCGGCCCTCCGTCTCTCTTTCAGCTTCCTTATCCGTTCCTGTGCCCTCTCCATCTCCAATTCCAGTGCACGCTCTTCCTCGGAAGTGCTTGGCAAGGTAGGGCACGTCGGCACAGGAGGATTGTGAACAATGTGGATGGAACCCACTGAGGCAGCATGAGAAGAAGAGGTAGTGGTAGTGGTTCAGCTAGCGGGCATCTCTGGACTTTGAGGAATTTAGAAATGAGGTCCAAGGTGAAAACCGCCAAGTCTTATACCAAAAAGATTGCGCATGGACCAGACAAAGTTTTCCTTAAAATTGTGGTTGGCTTACGAGGATTCGACAAAGATTTTTCTTTCCATATCTGATAAAGGCTGATAGGATTAATCTCAGTCATATTGGCTTTTGAGGGCTCAAGCCTAAGAGGGGGATACTGTTGAGACCATGCTCGGCGCTCCCTGCCGGTGTCGGCTTTCCAAAAATGTGGGACTTATTGTAATCTTTGTCTTATTGTTCTTTCTTGCTACACATTCCCCTTTGCCTTAGTTTAGTTTCATTGTCTTATTCCTTACCCTGGTGGTACTAAATGTACAGCCTCTATTAGTTAGTCTGGCACTTTGCTCCAAGCTACCGAGTAGTTGATATAAATACTCCTGTACTATTGTGAGACCTGGGTCGGAATTGGTCTTAGGGTAGGTTTTGGTATAATGAGTTTACGTTGTAGCGTGCTAAGAGCAGGCTGGAGCTCGAAGGGAGCTACGGGAACCGCGACCGAGGACAGGAATGACCTTGTAGTGGCTGAGATTGAGAGATATGACCCTTGAAGGGGTTCCTAGAAGGTCCAGGGAGGTCCCTAAGGTGTAAGGAGGGAAGGTAGAGGTAACGGGAACCAGTAGGCGTAAGAGCGTTGCGTAGTAGGAGTTGTACTCGCTAGGACGTCAACATAAGATTGTGTAGGTCGTAGTTGATGTGAGTCTCGAACATGTAAGCTCCTGATAAGGTATACACCCGGGAGGGAGGTCCCGGGAAGTGGGGGTTAGCGGCGGACGTCCTCGAGTGATGGAGGTTGTAACGGAGAAGCGATACGTAGTTCAACGTAAGGGGTAGCTTCGACGTTACCTAGATTGAGGTCCCAGAGCTTGTGGAGCAGTTGGGGAGCTCAAGGAGGTTTTGGGAAGGTTAGCTCACCAAGGCGGTAGGCATTGGGGAGCTTTAGTATCGTTCGAGGGAGCTCGGGGACTCACTCGGGTTGCTTAGACGTGAAGTAAAAGCGTATATTGGATTGTATAGACGATCATAGAGACAAAGACAAGAGTAGAGAGACAGAGATAGAGAAACTGAGAGTAAGAGAAATCCGTATAGTTAGCAGGTACAAAGGGACAGGGACTGGACCTATGCAAAAGGGTGTGGGTTCAAAATATACCAAGCTGGGGCTTGGGGATGTCGCGGAGCTACTTAAATAGGTACGGGAAGTAATAAGGGAACATCAGGGGACATGAGGCAGGTAATCGAGATTAGTACTTAATGGGGTTGGTGGTAGGAGGGTTTCTTATGTGTGCCAGGGGAGTTACACATGTCGGGGAAGTTGTCAGGATGTCTGGTTTAATGGCAAACGGGGGAGTAGTGGTACTGTCTTGGGGAGGTACCGAGATGGATCGGAAGTGTGAGAGCGCGTGGCTGGTACTGGGGCTGTCCTGGTTGTAGCCAAGGCATGACAACTATACTTTAGTTCCTCAGTTTAATTATCAACTTAGATTATCCTCATCAACTCTTCAGGCTCGTTGCCTAGAAGTACTTTGACTCTAACCTCAGGACTTACAAGTCTTTGGTTCGCACCTCATTGCTGGCGATACCGCTGCCCCAACTTGGCTGCTCCTGGTTCTCTCCTTCTCTATTCTCGATCTCCGGGGACTAGCGGCGTAATGGCGGTGTTGTTAATAACTTCACCACTGTCCCATCACAGCTTCCGCCCTTAGTTACCAATAGGCCCTTGGCATGGCTTACCGGTATACATGATCTTAACAGGCATAGAAAATGTTTGATCAGTACAATGTTAACAGAGTGAGTTTAATTATACTGTTAAGATCATGTATACCAGCAAGCCATGCCAAGGGCCATTCAGTATTGGAGTGCGGAGGTGTCATGCCTCGACCCGTTAGCCATAGCTCCCCTTCCATTTCCACTGCCTTGCGTTCGAGCCTGACCCCTAACTCCCCAATTAACTGCTCCGTAACATCTCCCACCATTCCTCCACTGACCTCCCAAATTACCCAAACATCCTGACGGCCCCCCATGCGTGTCGGGGGGGGAACCTGCCCATAACCAACTCCATTAGGTATTAATCTCAATTACCGCCTCATGTTCCCCAGATTCTCCAATGTTCCCTTGTTCACTTCCCGTACCTATTTAAGTAGTCTCACAACATCCCCAAGCCCCAGGTTGGTATATTTTGAACACACACCCTTTTGCATAGGTCCAGTCCCTGTCCCTTTGTACCTGCTAACCATACGGATTTCTCTCTACTCTCTGTTTCTTTACCTCAGTTTCTCTCTACTCTTGTCCATTGTCTCTATGATCGTCTATATGATCCAATATACACTTTTACTTCACGTCTAAGCAATCCGAGTGAGTCTCCGAGCTCCCTCGAACAATACTAAAGCTCCCCAACGCCTAACGCCTTGGTGAGCTAACCTCCCAAAACCTCCTCGAGCTCCCCAATTGCTCCACAAGCTCTGGGACCTCGATCTAGGTAACGTCGAAGCTACCCCTTACGTCGAACTATGTACCGCTTCTCCGTTACAACCTCCAACACTCGAGGACGTCCGCCTCTAAGCTCCAGTCCCCGGGACCTCCCCTCCCGGGCGTATATCTTCTCAGGAGCTTACACACTCAAGACCCACTTCCACTACGGCCTATTCAACCTTACGTTGATGTTCTAGCGAGTACAACTCCTACTACGCAACACTACTAGGTTCCGTACTTCTACCTCCCCTACCTATGCCTCAGGGACCTCCCTGGACCTTATAATAACCCCTTCAAGGGTCACTTCTCTCTATCCCAGCCACTACTAGGTCATTCCTGTCCTCGGTCGCGGTTCCCGTAGCTCCCTTCGGGCTCCAGCCTGCTCCTAGCACGCTACAACGTAAACTCCTTATACCAAAACCTACCCTAAGACCTATTCTGACCCAGGTCTTACAGGAGGGTTGAGTGCAACAGTAGTGAAGTTATTAACAACACTGCCATTACGCCGCTAGTTCCCGGAGAGTAGGGTGAGAGGTAGAAGTACGAGTAACAGCAGGCTGAGCTCGGCGGTTACGCCAATGACAAGGAGCAAACCAAAGAACTTAGAAGTCCTAAGGTCGAGACTGAGGTTGCTCCAGGTATAAGCCTTAAGACTTCAGAAGACAGAGAGTGTGATCTGAGGTGATCTAAGTTGATAGTTCAACTGAGGAACTAAAGTACAGTACAGGAGTATTTATACTAACTATAGAGGCTGTACCTTTAGTACCGCCAGGGTAAAGAATAAGACAATAAAAGTAGACTAAGTTAAAAGGGAATGTGTAGCGAGAAAGAACAATAAGATAAAGATTACAATAAGGCAAAGATCTCGGAAAGCTGATGCCGGGGTGAAGCACCGAGCATGGTCTTGACACCTACCTGGCTCTTTCTTCCCATATTTTTTGTCCAGCTGCTGCTGCTCTCTCCCCAATCAGCAGTACTGTTAAGATTATGTATACCAATAAGCCAAGCCTTCAGAGGTAAAGGGCCGATCAGTAACTAAGTGCGGAGTTAAGTGGGATGGATAGTAGTAAAGTTATTAACAACACCTGCTGCCATGCTGTTTGTCCCTGGAGGAAGATAACTGAGAGAGAGATGATAGAGACATAAGTAGCAGCCAAGCTGAGTACAGTCGTGATGCCAACAACAAGGAGTAAACCAAAGGAACTCATAGGTCTGAAGGTCGAGACAGAGAGTGCTCAAGGTAGTGAGCCTTCAGACTTCAAAGGATAGAGGAGTCAATCTCAGCTGGTCCAAGTTGATCTAAGATGATAATTAAATGGAGGAATTAAAGTACAGTACAGCAGTATTTATACCAGCTAATCAGTGTATTGGGGCAGAGCACTAGAACACTAAGGAGAAGATTACAATAAACAGTCAATCTTGGGATACTGAGTGCCGGAGTGATGCACTGAAGCCTGGTTTCGACACATGGTTGTGCTCACTCAGCGCCATTCTGTTACTTGTCAGGAATCTCCTATCCTCCAAGCCTTAGCTTGTTTAACAGTACTGGTAAACAACCCAAGAACAACCTTTGTCTCTTCTGCAGTGGTAAGCATTTGATTGCTGACTGCAATCAGTGACAGGCTTAGGAATTGAAGGGCTGTGCTACTGAGGTTGAAGGAACCTCCGGTCTGTCATGAAGTATGTAGCCCCTATCATTTTCCTTTTCTCACCGTCTCTACGCCCTTATTTGTACAGTACATCACTCCATCACTTTCACATCCCACCATTGTTGAACCCTCATTGATTACTGATCCACCTGACCCCCTTCATCGATTACCGATCCATCAGTTACCCTTCTCCTTCTACCAGCTTAGGCCACCTTCTTTATTCTCAAACTGTACAGTATTACATCGTCATTTCTCGCAGATCAGATTGTGTATATAAAGCCAGTCCCCCCCACTACCTGGTCCCTTATCTTGACCTCTCTGTCATTATCTTGGGACCAGGTATGTGCCTACTTACTAGTACTTACAAGTACGATACTAATATAACTCTGACATTATCTTGGGACCAGTCTGTTCAAGCTCCGATCAGTCGCTCTGCCTCTACCGCCTGTTCAGTCGCTCTGCTCTGCCGCTTGCCCTGTTGCTCCGCTTAGTCACTCCGTCTCTGATGCTTTGTGACATTAGGTCAAGATCCATTACTGCACTGACAGCCTACCGATAAGGTTGTCCTTGCAGGATCCACAGACACCACATCTTCCTCAGTCCCGCCCGATTCTGAAATACCTGCCACCACAGTAGACTGCTCCACATTCCTACACGCACTTGATCCCAGAGACCAACATCACGTCTACAACACCGACGATAGCTGGTACGACTGCCAGTCTCAACCTTGTCCCAACGCCCTTCCCCACTCAATCCAAGAGCCACTTGCTGTGAATGATATAACTTTCCTTCCAATTCCCTGTCCCCAATCACCATCACCTGCTCCTATCATGTCGACCCCTGCCCAGACCACCTCTGCAGATGAGCTCATGACTCAGCTCATTAAACAAGTAGCCAACCTCGCTACAACCATGGAGGAACACTCGTCTTCCAAATCAAGCATGAACAAACCTGAGGTATTCCAGGGTAAAGACAGCTCCGAAGCTCGTTAATTCAGAGCTCAATTCCAGAACTGGGCATCAGAGCAACCTGATCTCGCCAACAGTCAGGTAAAGCTTATCAAGTCTGCTTTGGGATTTTTCACCGAAGGTGCTGGAGACTGGGCAACCCCCCACTTGCTACATTTCAATGCGGAGAATCCCCCTTTCGAAGGCAGTTGGGCGAAGTTTCTCGTAGATTTTGGTCAGCGATTTGAATCGATAGACCCAGGTATGGAAGCCTGTAATGCAATTCAAGCTCTCAAGCAGGGTAAAGGACAGACGGTAGCGGAATTTGCTCAAAAATTCCAGGACATTGGAAGTCGGACTGAGAAGTCTGACATTGACCTACAAGAATGCTTTTATGCTGCCCTACTTCCGGAGATACGACAGAATCTGATCACAGTCAAGGAATCGCTCGTACTCTAAAGGAGGCCATCACAAGAGCAGTATCAGTGGACATCTACTTGCATGACCCCACCTTGACTGGCCGAAACCTCGGACCTTCCCGCACACACACAGCCACTGCTGACCCCCACGCCATGGATATCGATGCCACCCACACTAGTAATGGGAATACGAGGGAGGCTTTCCTGGCCCGCATGCGGGGACGATGCTTTGGCTGCGGTGCCCAAGGTCACGTTAAGCAGAACTGTCCACACAAAGAAACCACCTGCCGTTACTGTGGACGCCGTGGACACCTGGAGTCTGTCTGCCAGGACAAGTTCATGGGACTGGGACGAGACCGGGGCCGACGCCAGCAGCCCCGCCGTCAACAGATATCAGCCACGGGATCTGCTCCATTCTCCCTGTTCCCAAACGAATCCGTCCAGATTGCTGCCTCGACCCCAACATCCGCTCTGGCTACTGCACCTGCTACTCCGAGCCCCCCTAACCAGGACTTTTCCAACCAGATCAGTCAAATAAGGGAATTACTCGACTGTGCTAACACCATGTCCTCCCCGTCCTCTGGCTTTCAACAGGGTTTTTAAAGAGGGTACCCGCTTTGGCTGCACCAAGAGTACCGCGTAATCAGTTTACTATGTTCACTACCTCTTCGTATGATTCACTCCCATCATGTACAATATCGTTGATCCGGGAATTACATTCCAGTTCCCCACATTTCCGAATTCATGCGAGACTAAGAGGAAGGAACCATAGTATAACAACTGCAGCCATGGTAGACTGTGGAGCCACCGCT
>MU795751.1:0-11575 GCA_027886305.1 Lentinula aff. lateritia
TGGGTCTCAATTACAGTCCTCTCGATACGAATCTATACGTGAAAATGTCACGATTCACAGCATAGACGTCTAGCCAAAATTTAGGCGTGTCACCGATTTCGCCATGCTCCGCCGAAGTTTACTTTGTGCGTTTAGAGGGTAAATATGATGATAGCAAATTGAGTGTTTATTCTCTTCATTATATTGTTGACTCTCTTCTTAATACTTGTTCATTTTCACTCTTCATTACTAACTACTTGTCCATTCACTTACACTTACACTTAAACTACTTATACTTCAAATTAACTATTGTTCTCGCCGCCCTGCGGCCCGATTGTCTTTCCAAGATATTACTATATAAGTTCTTTTGTATATACAGGATCAAAACTTTATACAAAAAAGAATACAAGAAGAGGCCGGAGGTCCAATGTCCAGTACTGTCAAGTCCATGTCTCGGTGCCCTGCCTTGCCGCTCGGTATCCACTCTTTATTGTAATCTTCTTCTTATTGTTCTTTCTCACTACACAAACCCTTTCATCCCAGTTCCTTCTTATTGTCTTATTCTCTATCCTGCAGGTACTACACATATAGCTCCTAGTAGTTAGTCTGGCGCTCTGCCCCAATGCACCGATCTGTAGATATAAATACTGCCTGTATGATACTGTAGTTCCTCAGTTTAATTATCAACATAGATCGTCCTCTCTACTTAGATCATTAGATGTTTGCCTCTCGTCTTTAAGTCTTCTCCACTCTGACCTTAGAACTTATAAGTTCTTTGGTTCGCTCCCCGTCATCAGCATTACTGCCGCTCCGATCTGGCTGCTACTGGTTCTCTTCTTCTCTACTCTCAATCTCCAGGGACTAACAGTGTAATGGTGGTGCTGTTAATAACTTCACTACTGTCCCATTCGACCCTCCGCCCTTAGACACCTTGTGGCCTCTGGCACGGTTACACGGTGTACATGATCTTAACAGGTACTCTATGCTACTCTGCCCTCTCCTTTCCCTTTACCGACCCCGCCTTCTTCAGCGCTGGCTCTTCCTCCTCTTCCTCCTCTTCTTCTGCTCCTCCCTGATTCTTCTCCTTCTCCTTCTTCTGTTCCTCTTCTTCTCCTTCTTGGTCTTTCTCCTCTTCCCTCTCTCTCTCTTCTTCCTCCTCATCGCTATCCACAACCCTTTTTCTCTTCCTCGGCAATTCCAATGGCCCGGTCTTCGGCATCTTGGGGGGAGATTTTCTCCGCCTAGCGGCATCCATCATCAACCAATCCAGCTTCCAGTTGATGTGGTGATGGTAGGTGTTGGCTTTTACCTGGCCCTCCCGAAGCTGCTGGTTGTCGGCAAGTAATTGCGCCATCTGGCTCTCCAGCACAGCGATCCGCTCTCCAGTTGGGTTTGACCCCCCTTCTTGCCTTGTCGCTACCGGCCAGCCTGAATACAAGCACCGCACCTTCGAGTCGTGGCACAGTTTGCAGATAACCATACTCCTCTTGCCCTCTTGCTGCAGGCAAGGGATCTTCTTAATTTGACACCGCTCACAGGGTGCCCTTTCTTCTTCATCTTCATCATCATCCTCCCCATCGCTTCCGTCGTTGCCGTCATCAGGATCTCCGGCCTAGGCAACAAATTGAGTAAAGTATATGTATAAAGTTAATTACCACTTACCTCCATACTCTGTTTACCTGTTCCCTACTTAATTATTCAGGGAACCTCTACCTCCATCTGTCTACAAGAGGTGGAGGCTTCAACAGGAGAAGGCCCCTGGCAACTTCTCGCTGCCGCAATTCTCCTCCTCTTCTCTGCTGCCTCTTCCTCCATTCTCCTGGTGCTCGCGGCCCGAGCGGCAGCCTCCTGTCTCTGTCATTCTTCCTCCGCAGCCCGCCTCACCGCCTCCTCTTCTGCCCTCTTCTTGGCCTCCTCCTCAGCCTTCCTCTTCTCCTTCAACTTCCTCATCCTCTCCCTGGTACATTCCAGCTGCAGCTCCAGCTTGCGCTTCTTGTCGGAAGCACTCAGCGTTGTGGGGCGAGTTGGTGCTGGTGGTTGGTTACCATTCCCAGCGGTGACCGGGATGGAGCCGATGTCGGAGGTGGTTTGAGTAGTAGTGCAGCTAGTAGACATTGGAGGACTTAGAAGTTTTTGGATTGGAGGTCCAAGGCGAAAACCGGCCTAGCTTTATAGGGTCAAAATTGCGCACAGAGCAGGTCAATCCTCAAATTGTAATCAGCGTACGGTGGACCAGCAAAATTCTTTCCTGCTGACTAAAAGGATAAAATCCCAATGCTGACGGCCTCCAGAAAATTATGACTAATAGTAAAAACCGATACTAACGGCTTTTGAGGGCTCAAGCCTAAGAGGGGGATACTATCAAGACCATGCTCGGCGCTCCCTGCCGGTGTTGGCTTTCCAAAGATCTGGGACTTATTGTAATCTTTATCTTATTGTTCTTTCTTGCTACACATTCCCTTTTGCCTTAGTCTAGTTTTATTGTCTTATTTCTTACCCTGATGGTACTAAATGTACTGCCTCTATTAGTTAGTCTGGCGCTTCACTCCGAGCCGCCGAGTAGTTGATATAAATACTCCTGTACTGTACTTTAGTTTCTCAGTTTAATTATCAACTTAGATTATCCTTATCAACTCAGATCATCCTCTTCAACTCTTCAGGCTCGTCACCTAGAAGTACTTTGACTCTAACCTTGGGACTTACAAGTCTTTTGGTTCGCTCCTCGTCGCCAGCGACATCACTGCCCCGACTTGGCTGCTCCTGGTTCTCTCCTTCTCTACCCTACTCTCCAGGGACTAGCGGCGTAACGGCGGTGTTGTTAATAACTTCACCACTGTCCCACCACAGCTTCTGCCCTTAGTTACCGATCGGCCCTTGGCACGGCTAACCAGTATACAGGATCTTAACAGACACCCAATTTCTGAAAGTAGGTGTAATCACAATAGTGGTGGTTCAGAAAAGGTTATGTATGGGACATCATGATGCTATTGTCACCTTTAGGATATAGGAATTGCAGGTTGATTTTTACTATTTGAGTAGTGTTCAAATAAAGGGGGGCTATTGTGCTGCATGAACTATAAAGTACAAAGTACAAACTATAAACACAGCATAATTCTCCACTCCTCACTATACTCGAGAACCCAAGAGGGCGACCAGGTGGTTTGGTTGGTTGGCTTAGCTCCCACTACCACTGGTGTGTTATTTTCGGGGTACTCACCCTTTCTACTTGGTAAGTACCCCTTGCTTTGGTCACCAGGTTTTGTGGATGTAGGATTGGGAAGAAGGAGGAGGAGAAAGAAGTAAGTGATGATGAAGAAGATGACTGAAGACTGATGGGTGTGATGGATAAGGGTCAACATAGTGGATTTTGGGGGTTTGTTATGTATCATGTATTATATATTTAATAATGTTGTTATGTCTATGATGTGTGATCATTGGCTTTGTGTTTTGTTTATCTATGTGAGATTATGATGTATGTTTGTGTTTTTTGTTTTTGGTCTTTTGTTTTAGTGTTTGGTTCTTGGTTTTTGGTTTTTTTGTTATACAGTGGGCACTACTTAGTAGCAACCTTGTTTGTTTGTTTGTTCAAAGGTTTCTACTTTATTGGGTTCATCTTAGATACATGTACCTCGGTACATACTACATAGTTCCACTCCTCCCCCCCTTGCTCTTTACAAAGGACATATTGTTGTTCCGGATGCATTTTCAGAGTTGGGGGAAGTGCTATGCTAGTAGTGTAGCTCTAGGATGTGTAGTTGACTACTATGTGATACTTGGTTTTGTGGAGTACTGTGTATGTAGTCTCCTCCCTGGGTTTTGGATGTTTGAAATAGTGGTCTGAGTATTAATCATTTAAGAGAATTGCAATTTTGGGGCAGAGCATAATTCTATTCTACTAATACTGCTCAACTTCTCTAATAACATTGTTTTCCTACGTATCCAAAGATATGGTCTAATAGTGTAGAGGTTATCACACGGGATTCTGATATGGGGGATATCACATCTAGAATTCCCGTGACCCAGGTTCGAGTCCTGGTTAGACCTTTTGTGACTTTGAAAGACCATTCATTGGTTGGTCGGCCGGTGTCTTTTTTTCTTTTCTCTTTCTCAACCCCGCTGGATCTAGTTTTCAGGACTATAGAGCGAATTACACGAGAATACGACGAACACGCCGACGAGTGTTTGTGTATGATTCTATGGTACCTCGGGCACCAGCGGTAGTTGGCAGATTGCCAAAGACGATAAAGCAGTTGTTGGAGCAAGGTTCTTCCTCGACGACTACACTCACCTCGATAACTGGCCACGTCCGGTCGATTCGCCGCCAAAAACGGTGCACGTTCGCGTTGATCGAGGATGGGAGCACATCGAAGGGGCTGCAGGCTGTGTTCAAACACGGGGCTCAACGCGAAGATGCGGGTACGGCTACGGCTATGGTGGAGAAACTCAGACAACTGACGTTCGGAGCTGCGGTGAACGTTACTGGGAGGCTGGTGGAAAGTACGGGACCGGGGCAGGACGTGGAGTTGGTGGTAGAGGGAGTAGATGGGGTGGATGTGGTAGGGAAATGTGATCCGGACACGTATCCTCTGCAGCCGCATCACTCTGTCGCGTCGTCGTCGTCTGGTACGCACTCGGCCGAATACCTCCGCGAACATCTACACCTCCGTCTCCGTACGGCCGAAATCCAACACACGATGCGTCTACGCGCCAAAGTGAAAGAAGCCCTGGAGGGGTATTTGACGGGGGAACAGGAGTTTGTGTATGTCCATACTCCGGTCATCACCGGGATTGATGCGGAGGGCGGGGGGGAGAGTTTTAGAGTCGGGAAGATAGCAAAGGAGAAAGAGGGAGAGGACGAGGAAGGAGAGTTTTTTGGACGACCAGCTCATCTGACTGTGTCGTCCCAGCTTCATCTGGAAGCGTTCCAAGCCGCGCTCGGCAGGGTTTACACTCTCGCTCCGTGTTTTCGAGCTGAGAGAAGCATGACAGGGAGACATTTGGCAGAGTTTTGGATGCTAGAGTGTGAATGGGGTGGGGGGGATGGCGACTTGCACGGTCTGTGTACTTTTGTCGAAGACATGCTACGGTACACCATCGCACGTGTTCTTTCCATTTCCAACCTATCTCCTAGTCCAACACATATCGAACTTGATCACGCAGCGTTCAGCCAGAAACCCTGGCCCAGAATTACATACACCGAGGCTATACATATCCTACAACACGCTGAATCTCAACACAAATCCCCGGAACCCCTCTTCACCTACCCACCGACTCTGGGACTTGCTCTACAATCCGAACACGAGAAATATCTCGCCGAGGTTCAGTTCAACGCTCCGGTGTTTGTGTTGGACTATCCCCGGGGTGTCAAACCGTTTTATATGAGGGTCAATCCAGTGACAGACAAGGGCGGTCTAGAAACTGTAGCGTGTTTTGATTTACTCGTTCCTCGGGTTGGCGAACTCGTGGGGGGCAGTGTCAGAGAAGAGAGGTATGAGGTTTTGAGGGCTAGTATGGTCGACGCCGGGTTGATTCCTTCGTCCTCTTCGCCTCCCCCCTCGTCCCCCTTACACTCCTCCCCTTCTCCCACCTCCAAAAAACCACACAACGAGAACCCCTATGAGTGGTACCTCGATCTCCGCCGCCACGGGTCCGTCCCCCATGGGGGGTTCGGGATGGGGTTCGAGAGGTTGATTTTGTGGTTAGGCGCAGGGGCAGGAGGTGGGGGGAGTAGTGAGGGTATAGGTCAAGACGGGGGCATGGCTATGCCAGGTATAGGGAACATCAGAGAAAGTGTGGGGATGCCGAGGTGGAAAGGGTGGATGGGGATGTGAACTCTTCAGCTGAAGGGTTCATAGGCTCAAAGTTGAGTGTGTAGCGCGAGTGGATGGTAGGTGAAAAAGAATCTACAAATATGTGGGGGAAGATTCTTTCTTTTCTTTTCTTTTTTTTGGATTTAATAAGTGGTTTATGCAGTTATTGATTAATGTATATAGTAGAGATTGATATAAGACCCTCTGCTCGGACCAGATCGATCTTGGATGCTTGAGTTTTTTTTGTTTGAGGTTGAGGTTTTGGTTTTGGTTTTGGTTTTGGTTTTTTGTGTCTTTTTTTTTTGGTTTTTTTTCGTTGAGATTGTACATTATGAGAGGTCATGAGTGAGTGATATGAGATTACCGGAAAAAATTTTCCCCTTTACCAACGTACTATCGACTCCCCTTGCCAAAGTCATGTTCCAGGACATGATCTCCGAGTCCGAAGTGATATACTTGCTTCGCACATACTTAGCATTATATCGAGTGTGAGTGTATCGAGTGTGAGTGTCCACTGATACCCCCCTCAATCGCAAGGTTTGAATTTGAGTAAGTAGCAGAGAGGGATACTATGGTAGTAGTATCGACGGCTATCGACGGGCTACGGCGTGGTCGTCCCGAAGAATTCATGTGGAGATGGTGATTTAGTTGATTAATCATGGCATTCGTGTTGTTATTTATGTATGTGTGTGTGGACAAAAAGATTGACTTTGACTGGGAATTTTCTATCATCTTCATCATCATCGTTGCGGTCCTGGGGAGCACCGCGATGTTCGCGTTGTTTCTACTTGTATCGGATGTCACACTTCAAACTCACCCTCCTAGGTTTGCGAGGGATCCCTAGCACCGCAGCCGCATACGAGCGCATACGGTCTGTGGATGAGCTTCAATCGGAGTCGATGATGTCTCCGTTCAGTGCACATGGAGGCTCGTGGGGGTGCTCATCAGAACAAGAACACCTCAACCGGTTTCGCAAAAAAAAAAAAAACCCAGTGCACACCCGGCGCCGCACTCGACGTTCCAACGTTCATCCCAACCCGACAGCCTGAGCGTGAAACAAAACCAAACCACCCCCAATCCGAATCCGAATCCGAATCCGGATCCGAAATCGCTAAAAAAAAGTCCATCACGGCCGTCAACTAGCAGATTCAGAGTCCAGTCCAAAACCACATTGCAACGGCTGAGGAATTCTTCGTTTTCGAGGAGATTACAGTGGGGGTGGGGTTCCGAGGGTTATTAAAGAGACTCGGTCTGGGTACTATGATTCCATATTATTGGAAAGTGCAACCAAGTGCACGATGCAAAAAAAAAAAAAAGAAAGAAAACCCACAACTTGGTTTCGAACCGGTGTGTGTACGGAAGACTAAGGACTGGCCACAAGGACGACTCGGACTCGGGAGTCAGTGTCAGTTCCCGCAATGACAGTCGTCATCTTGGTAAGGGTAATAATTATACTTAGCATCCTATGTAGGAGTAGTGATATCGGAATGGTGGATCATACTCTGTATTTGCTTTGCTTTCGGGGTGTTATTCAGGGTGTTTGTGTTTAGCGCTGATCATGCCAGTGATTGACTGGCCTGGTGTGGTGATCGAGGTTCAAGGCAAGGCGGTGTGAACGCGGCTTGGACGGGATAGGTTGTTCGACAGCGCGGGCTTGGGATGGGATCTGTTGGCTGGGTGATTGCGATGATTCGAAGGGAAGGATGGGGTGCTTGGTTTGACACTGCCGGGGTTGGAGGAACGGAACGATGAACGCTCGAGCGGGGAGGGGGTTCAACTGGGGTTTTCACTGGCAGTTGCGGGAATGGTTGAGGTGTTTTGATAGAAACCCTGGAGAGGGAATATGGAGGTCGTAATTACTAGTGTGGAACTTGATAAGCACCCCATGAGCGTTGGAGGGAGGCATGGTTCGCATGAATGAATCTTCGTTTTAGTAGATCAATGAAGTTTTTTTTTTTTTGGTTGAAGGGAACTTCACTCCTCTGATGATGGTGATTTCACTACTGGACGTGCGAAAAAGATAAATCCGCAAGGTCGGTGTGTACGGCGTACACATTTTGTGACCAACCATGGGAAGTACTAACAATCATGGTGTTAAGTTAAAGCATCCTGGGAGATATCGGAATGGTGTCTATTATCTGTATCTGCCTCAACTTGGGTGTTTAGCGCGGATCAAAACTTGAAGGGCCTGGGTATTGCGATAGTTCAACGTTGTAAACGGCGGTTTAGATGAGTTTGTTGAGGTTGTTGGTTGAGTTCGATGATTTGGGTTGGTTTGTGTCACAATGGGTCGACGATGTTGCGTCGACAGCCGAGCGATAAGCGCGTTCAATGGAGGTATTCGGATTTTGACTGGGGATGCATTAAGCTTTGAGAAGTCAAAGCACTGCCGGTGGAGCCTGAACTACTAGCCCGAGGAGGGAACTTGGTCAGAATCAGAATAGATGGCTATAGATTTACACATTGTGTAGATTAGGTTCACCTTTGGAACCTGGAGAAATATAGACAATTTCACGATTTTCATCCATACAATTGCAGACATATGCTCTCGTATGCATTTCTAGCCTATTCTAGCGCCTCCCCCCCCTAAAAAAACATTGTGAGCCACAATGACAGAGTATGATGTGTACCATTGATCGACTCGGAGATTGAATATTGAATTCTTCAGCGTGCCTCGGAGTCGGTGAAAATCAGAAGACGGAACAAGAAAAGAATCTCCTGGAAGGCTGGAAGAACAAGCAGAACGTCAGTTCTGTGATATATAAAGGTCCAACCTAATCAGTGCTTATCTAATCATTCATTCTTTACCATGTAACCTTGCTCCCATACAACTTTTCTCCCATCGTGCGTCTGATTTTTCCTGGTCTGATGCGTCGTTCTTATCAGGCTTCAGTTCCTCGCGCTACTAGGAATTTCTTGAGATGGAACGAACTGAGAGTATTTTTTCTCCTCGATTAACATCTGCAGTGGCACTGTCCGCGTACCACGCTCCATTTGAGCTTTCTTTTCAAGCTCTGGACGTTGAACGCTGGAACTGCCCTCGGGAATTAGCTTCGAGTACGTACCAGACTCAAGCATGGCACCGCATCGATTTCCACGTACGATTTTAGCATGAAGGGGCGTCTACCTCATCTCGCTCCCTCCCCTGTTTCTTTTCCCCGGTCGTTGAATTTTCACTGCCACTTCTAGTATATACTTTTGACCCAAGTAGTTGCCTGAATAAATCATGATTCATTGTGAGCGATGTCATGAAGGCAGTATCAATCACTTTCAATTTTGGGGTTTGGCTCGCTCTTCTATCTACTAAAGCGTCCGGATCCTACTCATGGCTAAGATTATCTCGAATTGTATGGATGACCGATACATAAAAGTATCTCTCCGCCCCACAGTTGGCGCCCAGTCCCCCCCCCAATCCGAGTTTTCGCTGTTTCTGTGTCTTCTGGTGGACAGTACAGATACGTATTGTTCAATATGACAGACCAGGCTGGGTTGTCCCTTCCGAAATCTTATTTCTTGTCGGTTTTTTGCGAGGGAATATTCCATGGTGAGTTTCTTTTACTAATGGTATTTTTTCCACTGTTCTGAAGCGGCCTAGGCATGTATACGACTCTGTTTTGCAGCGCAATGTATCTACTTTTGTGCGTATTACTGCATGTTGTGATTTCAGTGTGTTATTCCTGCTAACTGGAGGAACTTGACAGGCGAAGACACAGACGGAAATCAAAAGGAATAACGAATACTATCATGACGATTTTGACTGTGGTGATGTATTGTATATCCACCGTCCATCTTGCGCTCTCTGTGCGTATGAACTTGGTAGCGCTGTTCACGCAAAAGGCAGCAGATGGTGGAGAAACACTGTATGATGACCAGGGGTCTCCGTTGTACTTTGGTCAAGTCGCTTTTGAGGTTATCAATGTATGAGCAGTACTCATTGGGTTGTTTTTTTGTTGAATTTGATCTGATTTGATTTTTGTTCAGTGCGTTCTTGGTGATTCGATAGTGACATGGAGGACATGGGTTCTCTGGGGTCGCGACTGGAGAGCGATCTACTTTCCGTGTTTTCTCATGGTCGGTAGCACTGGTAAGCTTTGGTTTAATCTTCCTGTAGGGTCTGATGCTGATGGTTTTACCTTCTCGTTTGGCCGTACTCCCCAACTTGTATCCGACGATGGCTTTCTTAGTCACAGGAAGCGTTATGGTTTACCAATTCTCGTTATCGCCTCCTGGCCAACCGAACTTCAGCAATAATACCACCATCTGGTTTTCTTTATTCGGTGGATTCAGTTTCCTTACAAACTTCTATGCTGTTATAGTGATTTCGCTCAAAACATGGTAAAATTTTGATCACAATGTCGTGGTTCACGTTAAGCTGGAACTGATAATCCATAGGTTGCATCAAAGAAAAATGAAGCGTGTCTGTGTCGATGTCGTTGTCAATGGACCTCGATACTACGGCGCTTTGTTTTTGGTTATAGAGTCTGGTGGGATTTATTGCATAGCTGTGGTACGTGCAATTCTGCAAAATCCTGAGATTCAGCACTAATCCTGAAGGTGTGTTCCTTCCAGATTTTGGTTATTATCTTCTTCGTCCAGTCAAGTAATGTTGTCATCATACTTGCCGACATGCTTGCACACCTTACTGTGAGTATCAACACAAATTCCCTCGATTATATTAGCCTAAAGACTTCATATAGGGAATATATCCAACGGTCATCATCGTTCTAGTATGCTTAAAATTGACTCAGCATGATGAGATGACGCGTAAAGAGGCTACACTTGCCTCGATGCAATTCAGAGGACATCCGCTGGCAACCACAACTATTCAAAACGAACCCATGAACCTCTCAAAAACCTATCCCCTTCGGCAAATGAAGTTCAATGGGCGTAGCCATGTAGAAGGCTCACCTGCGGATGGGAGTAGTGACGACATCGATGAGGGCAACCTAGGCCTTTCGCGAAAAGAGTCAGAGATAAGATTTGAACAGCATGATGTTGTCATTGATTTCGATGAAGAATAAATCTATCGCATACATAAATATATACATAGTCATAGCTTGGTGACCAAGCCCTTCAAGAGAATAATCGAAAAATTTGATTAAAGTTCGCCTGCGGGGCGAGGAACTGCGTTATCATTTTTAGAACGTTCTGGACTGCTTATTAATAGCCTTTTTTGGCAACTGACTTTCGGAGATAATCCATTCGAGGAAAAAGGCTACGAGATCATTGATCCTCAGTCAGTGGAATGAGTTGGAATGCAGTTTGAACGTTGGACATTGAAATCAAGAGGCGAGTGAGATTCAGATCGCGGGTACGATTCTCACGACCCCCCCCCCCCCAATTGAATGGAAAGGCCCGTAGAGGCCCGTTAACTACAAGAGCAAATTTTTACAAATCCTTCAATTTGACGACATCTTCCTACATCAGTTCTGCTAGGTTTGTACAAACAGTTTATGAGTATTCAAAAATCAATGACTGAACGAAATTGGCAGAGTTTGTGCGACAAAAAGCCAATGAGAATGACTGGTGTCGTCATAACGTTCTAGGCCTTGGGCCTTTCTCATGGCAACATGAGTACCCGCGATCTGAATCTCACTCGCCTCTTGATTGAAATACTTTAGGAATACTTGTAGAAGCTTGTAGGCCAAGAGTACATGCCTGAATTTGTCCATATGGACACAATGCAGGGTAGTGTCAAGTCCATGCCTCGGCGCCTTGCTCCGCCGTTCGGTATTCCGAGATTCACCCTTTATTGTAATCTTCTCCTTATTGTTCTTTCTCGCTAC
>MU795752.1:0-11546 GCA_027886305.1 Lentinula aff. lateritia
CCAGGTATGTGCCTACTTACTAGTACTTACAACTACGATACTAATATAACTCTGTCATTATCTTGGGACCAGTCTGTCCACGCTCCGATCAGTTGTTCCGCCTCTACCGCCTGCTCCGTTGCTCCGCTCTGCCGCTTGCCCATTGCTCCGCTTAGTCACTCCGTCTCTGACGCTTTGTGACAATCACCATCATCATTGATTCTGATATTGCCACTGTCTTCTTCCGATACTTGATGATCACCTGGTCCTCCTCCTTCCAGCTCATCCTCAAGACCGTAAGATGGGTGATGAGCAGTGTGGACATCATCACCTGGATCTCCTGTCCAATATCCTCGGGTGATAGCATGTTGCCTACCAAGCTCATAAAGGGCAATAGGAGTCTTTTGGCCAGCTGTACATATGTGATGGTGGTTCCATGCATCAGCAGAGCAGTTCAAGGATTTCTGAATGCGAGGTTGGAATACCACAAATAGGCATAGGCGTTGGATGACATTGGTTTTTCCTCTAGGTATTGAAAAATTTGTCGATATGCTTCCAATGAATCTTTATGGACATCTCTCCATAAGCGCTCTATTCGAACATTATGAGATGACCTATACATACAATCTAAGAAAAGAGAGCAGAAAACACAAAGGAAAAATTGACTTACCTTTCCTGAATGTATGCTCGATGAGCTATGCCCCACTGATCTATCATAAATACATCTATCCCATCATTTTCTTTTCCAAAAATCACCTTGTACTCTAC
Organism: Lentinula aff. lateritia; assembly: GCA_027886305.1. NCBI lineage: Eukaryota > Fungi > Basidiomycota > Agaricomycetes > Agaricales > Omphalotaceae > Lentinula > Lentinula aff. lateritia. Next base: position 748 of record MU795752.1, read on the forward strand.
TTGGACAACCAAAAGTCTTGACAGCATTCTTGAATAAGGCTAAGACAGTGCCTGAAGTTTTGTTAGAGCAACACTCCAGATAGATGATTAATCGAGAGTGGCCATCCACACAACCATGGACCCAGAATCCCCAGGGCCTCAGCTTCTTATTACCATCTTGATGCCAAAGTGCATTAGAGCCTCTAACCTTGTATATCCTACGCCTCATGATGTGTCCCCATCTATAATATGAGGATTGTCAGAAATAGGTAGTGGTTCATTTTGAAGCCTTTGAAACTACCTTAACAGAACCCCTTGAGCATCAACCCTCTGAAAACTATCTTGAACATGTCGAATGGAGACATGAATGCTCCATCTACTCTTCAGATAACCAAGGGCAATGGTGGACCCAATAAATGAATAGTCTTGTGCTATTTCTTGTATTTTATCGTCAAGTTCCTCATCAGTGATTGGAGTATAAGGAATTCTGGTAGCTTCAATGAGACCGGCTTTCTCCAAATAGTTGTATAGAGTTTTTTTACAGCAGCCCATGGCATCAGCAATGGATACCCAGGAGAGACCAAAACTATGGAGGAGGATTGCATGGTTGAGATCCAAACTATATGAAGGTCAACCTCATTGACCAGTCTGATTTTTTGGGATATTGGTTAAAGGAGGAGGAGGAGGGTTATCAATAAAGGCTTCCAGAGGCCGCAAATAGCTATCTACATAGTTACATAGGTGCTCTAGCTCCTCAGGGTTGGATGCAGGATCATCTACATCACATAAAATGCTTTGAATAGCATATAACCTATGAATGAGTGATTCAACCACTCCGACCTCTACATTGGGAAGTGAATTGAGTGTGAATTTGGCTTGAGAGGTTAGAGTATGACATTCTGAGAAAAAGGCATGAATAGGGTCATTCTGAGTATGGCCTGCCATGGAAGATGATCATAAATATCAACATCGAAAGCAAAAAGAGGCTAGTGACCGAAGGCACTGCTATATCCTCTGCTTTTCAATATATACTATATATTATGCTTTTATGCAGGAGGGGTATAACATTAAATCCTACAATGTCTTAAAAATCACTGTAAATTATTGGTAGACATACAAATAAGCAATACAAATGCACCAAAATGATAAATTAGTATAATATAATTGGTATATCCAGAATTCACATATTTGCAAGACTATTTAGGTGACTGTAGCAGTGAAATATCTACATCTATGTCTCCACTTTTCCAATCCCTTTGTTGCAAATATCTCTTGGCTTGAGTAATCTTGTCAAGACCATGCTCGGCGCCTACTGCCGGTGTTGGCTTTCCGAAGATCTGGACTTATTGTAATCTTTATTTTATTGTTCTTTCTCACTACACATTCCCTTTTGCCTTAGTCTAGTTTTATTGTCTTATTCCTTACCCTGATGGTACTAAACGTACAGCCTCTATTAGTTAGTCTGGCGCTTTGCTCCGAGCCGCCGAGTAGTTGATATAAATACTCCTGTACTGTACTTTAGTTCCTCAGTTTAATTATCATCTTAGATCACTCTCTTAATGTACTCGACTTGAGTCTCCCTCTGAACTCTTGTCACTCTTTAGTCTTCAGGCTCGTCACCTTGAAGTTCTTCCTACTCTGACTTTAGGACTTATAAGTTCTTTGGTTCGCTCCCCGTCGTCGGCGTTACCGCCGCTCCAACCTGGCTGCTACTAGTTCTCCTCTCCTCTATTCTCGATCTCCGGGGACTAACGGCGTAACAGCGGTGTTGTTAATAACTTCACTACTGTCCCATTCGACCCTCCGCACTTAGACACCTTGTAGCCTCTGGCACGGTTACACAGTGTACATGATCTTAACAAATCTTCATACCAAATGATTTGAGTAACTGTCAAGTCATTTTCTCTGCAAGATCCTCCAAACTAGATCTTTGAGCCTTCACATTTTCCACATCTGTCATAAATGTATGGGAAGCATTGGAATAGTATTGCTTTCACTCCAAAATCATAACAGACAAAGCCACTAAGGGTTGTTTCGGAATTTCTAAAGGAATATTATTCTCAACTGATGTCAAAGTTCATTCATGTCACACTCACTAGAGATACCCTGGGGTAATGCAAGAATCATATGTATAAGCACATAATGGGAGAGATCTTCTTCATGGTTGGTGATATCAACATTTCTTTGTACCCAACGTGAAACTTCTGTGTGGTGTAGGGTGCGAACTGTGTGAAAGTGTCCTCCAGTAGCAACAGTGGGCACCAGAGTATATACTGTGTGAAATGTAAATGGTGGCTGAATACTACAGATTTAATGTCAGAAAATAAAACAACTAAGTTCAGACTATAATGTTAATACTTACATTGTATCACCAGCTCTCAGCTCTACAATAAACAACTTGATTGACTTATCCTTCAAGGAGTAAGGAGTATCAGGTGTTGAAGAATGAAAAAGATGAGAGGCACCCTGTTTGGGATAAGAAGCATCAATAGGTTGAACAATGCCCCAGATTTTTTGACCACAGGAAATTGTAACATGAGTGGTACATCCACTTGAGTCTGCATGTCTGGTACTGTGAGAACAGGCATTGCTTATCAATGCCCATGACATTCCTCTGATAACCTCAAGAGAAATCAGAGGCAAAGGAGGGACCTGCAAGGCATCAGTCTGAGACCAAGCCTTATGCCTATCAAACAGATATGACCTAGATCTATAGATTAGAATATTTGAGTATCAAATCTGTTGCATCTTACAGATCTAGCACTCCTGCTCCTGGGGCAATTTTGGTATCCAGTGATGTCATATGTCTCTTGTATCCCTCATCAATTAACTTCTGGAGTTCAAGCTGTGTTGAAGAATCATCTTCTTGCAGCCTCATATCTGTGTGAAGAGAAAAAGTATATATTAGTGAGCTGTATGGAAGGAACCATGAAATGAACATACCCAAGGCATTCACTGATGTCTTTTTGGTTAGGCCAAATTGGGTGCAACTCAGTGTTAAAATAGATAGTTTTGGATACAGGACTGTTCTGAAAAACAACTACTTTGCCCTGAGGAAGCAGGTGATCAATGGAAATCCACAAGTCCTGATCAATACGGTTTTGGTTGCTTAAGCCAAGAAAATGGAAAGGATTCCATGGATCTTTTAGCTCTGGATCATGTATCCCAATTTCTGCCATTTCCTGGATATATGTTGTTGCCTATGGTGGATTTGATATAACAAAATAACATGTAACATTACCAATGAAGCATACCTTGAAACATAAGTTCTTTTCATTTTCATCAGGAAGAAAAGGAAGAGAAGTTATTTGTACTGTACTCCAAGTCACTTTTGTTGTACTATAGAGGATATTTTCATTCTGAAATGCAGAAGGATAATGAAAAACCAACAGTGACTGTCATTCTCTTGAAACAATGCATTAATATATACATGTGTATAGATATAGTGCATGATATATACCATTTTCAGACTGCTTTCTGACTTTGAGTTTCTCATAGTACTTCTTGTTAGCTTCAGATCTTTGGAGCCGATGTTTGAGATGCTGCTCCACCCTAATTTGGTCATAAGAAATACATATAAACCATGCAAAGATATACTGCTAACATGTCTTTTTGAATCCTTTCTCTTTGCTTTAGAGTAGCTGGCTTTGGATTAGTAGTTCTTGGAGCAAGCTTTTTGTTGGGATATAAGATTTTTAGAAGAGCATCAGCATCAGCAGTTGACATGACAGTAGAAGGAAGGTTTGGGCACTAAAATGCCGCATTATGGGACCCATCCTTATCACAGTTGGAGATTGAATCTTGATATTTCCCTTAAATCTGACCATGTGCCCTCAATTCCTACCGAGGCCCATTTTAGATGTGTTAGGACCATATCAGAGTCTTTGCTTCTGCAGTTGGCAACAAAATTTTACCATCATCATTGTCAGTGTCCAGGTGAGTAAACCAAAATCTCTCATATCTCTCTCAAATTTGATCATAATGTGCTTATTGTAAATGCATTAGGATCATATCAGAGTCTCTTCTATGCCCCATACTTTGCCTCTGTAGTCAGCAACAAAGAATTATCATCATCGATGCAGCTGGCAGTGTCCAGATAGGGAAAGCAAATACTTTCATATCTCCCTCAATTCCTATTGTGATAAGCTCATTGTGGATGTTTTAGGGTTGTATCAGAGTCTCTTCCATGCCCCATACTTTGCCTCTGCAGTTGGCAACAAAAATTTACCTTTGTTGTCGCAGCCCATATTTTCTGTAGTCTTAGAAATGGAAATACATCAGAGCATTTTATTTACTTCCTTTTGTAATATTCTATCAGCAGTTATTCCAAGCCACTTCCCCTTTCTCTTCTGGGCAGCAATTTTGGCCCTCATACACAAATGTTTCCCAATAGCACTAGTTGTTGAAAACCATGTATGTGCCTTTCCTGCTGTCTGGCCTCGATATTTTCATAATCCTGGGACCCATTGCCCATTTTTAATAGCTTTACCCTTCTCCCTTCTGTGAGGCCCTGGCACAGAAGGCCTGCTCTGGTCTTACCCAGACTGGGCCTAAGTAAACGTGGTAGTTGCCTAGGCCGTACGAGGAGGTATGGGGAGTGCCGGTACTGGTGAGAGGAGCCTAACCAGAGGTTGTGGAGCTTGGGTAGACCTAATGGAAGGTCCTGGAGGTGTAGAATGTAACACATAACCACTGCCTTGATGTGGAGGGGAGGTGTAGCCAATACAAGTGGGGAACTGTGGGGAGCTTAGGGTGCAATGAAGCAGAATTGGGAACCTAATGGGAGGTTCCAAAAGATGAAAGATGAATTGTAGAGCCTCGACGTAGATGGTGAGTCAAAGGAGAGGCATAGACAATACGAGGATTGATAGAAAGAGGCCAGAGATGGGAAACAGAGAGAAGAAATAGAGTTGAGGTAAGACAGAGATAAAGGAAACAGATAATGAGGAAATATATGACAGTTGAGATATGTCAGGCCCTGTTAGCAAGTACTAGTAGACTGTACTAAGAGGGACCAAGCCAGGTAGGAAGAGTTTCCAAGTAAGATTTGACAATAACACACTGGGGAGCTCCAAGGGGAGTTCCCAGCCTATATACTGTACATGAGGCTGTCAGGTACATATGCCATGTGGCCACTGGAGTGACAGGTAATATGTATTGTGAAGATTGTAAGGATGGTGCATAGAATATCGGAAACACATATAAGTGATGAGCCAGAGGTCTGGAAAAGAAAGAGAAAGGTCTAGAGAAGCAAGGCATCATACCTTCTCATTTCCTTCTGAACAATATAGTGTAGTTTTTGTTGGAACAAAAATACAGAACCCAATTCATGTTGTCTCGAAGCATATAACTGCTGAACATCAGGATAAGAAGCATAGAAAATTTTTCCATAAAATGATTTTAATAGAACACATAGTTGTATAATTAAAATTGTAACTCACTCTCCGTTGCCATGTTGTATGACCACAGCATTACCATAAAAATCAAGTGGGCCTACTGTATATTTACTGGTAGTTTCCTTGATGGCCACTAGGGATTGATTCTCCTTTTCCTGTTGTGATAATTCCTTCCAAAGGGGATTGGTGCATTTATATAAAGTTCAGAATATAGGGGGCCTTTTTTGGTCTTCACCATACTTGTAGACATTTATGCTGGCTTTTTGGGCCCCAGTAGAATGAAGAATAGAGTCTGAGGCATATACTGAATTATCTGATTTTTTCTGTGAGATAAATTACAAGAACAGTCCATTTGAACTAAGCACTTACATAGATCCCTAGTTACAAAGATATGTGATTGACCCATAAGTATCTTGATATACAGCATAGTTAATGGGTCATTTTGGTGTGTATTTTCATCAATGGGTGCCATAATAAGATGGCCAAGATAACCTTTCTTGTACATAGACTGGAAGAACTTGATGTTTTTGCTCAGTTGGATCTGCAATCTAGAATAGAGTTTGTTAAAAATAGCAAGGTAGCAAAGGTAAAATTGACAATAGAGAACTCACCAGCTCTGAATGCATTGTTGAGGTCACCTTGGTCTGTGATACACCATAGACATAGAGTTCTGATATATATCTAGAAAGATATGAATTGAGTATTTTTGGATTGACACTCAATATAATTTACTTCTCAATGTCAGCCTTGGTAGCACAAATTGTGTGACCATTGTATACCAAGCTTGCATGTAGTTGAGCAATATTTTTGAGATGTCCCATCCAGAATATTTCGAATGCAGCTTCACATAATCTTGCCATGCATGCAGGTGATTTGATAATCTTTATAGTGGGAATCCAAGGCCTAATACCAGCATGTGCTAAAAGCACACTAGTAAGATAGCCTCCAAATCCAGACCAAGCAGTTGAGTCTTTTTGGATAGTTTGGAAAATAGGCCAATGTCCCAGAGGTACTTTGCTGATCCATTGAACCACAAGTACCAACCAGTTATAATATGCATGTTGAACAGAATTTGCAGTTACTGTATTGACACCTGTATAGATTTGAGCAAAGCTCCATTGATAGAAATCTGGAGCATCTGCAGTACTGCAGATAGGAAAATATACTGGTTTAGCAATCAGAGGATCCTTTGACTGCCACTGAACCTATGTCACTCTCATATTAATTATTACCCAGCCCATCTGTCATGTCTTAACCACATACTTCTGGGAGGCAGATAATCCTTGAAAAGATTACCAATTGAAGTAGCAATAAGATCTGTACTAGCATCTTCTGGGAATGAGTTCTCACATATGAAATTCTTCATTTGCATATGTTGCCATCTTTTCAAAACAGAAAATTCATATCAGCTTGAAAATTATACCAAACTGATAATATGATGGTACTAACTCTTGAGGCAATGGCTTTTTTGCAGTACCAGCATCAGTCCTGCTTACTGCACCATAGCCCGATGTCAAAGATAATAACCTTTGAAGCTGGTACTCGAGGCTTTGGCATGGATGAACAAGCTGTTTTCAATAAAGTTGACTCCCTTTTCTTCTTCTTGGGTTGCCCAGTAATATTATCAAACTCACTCTTTTGCTTCTACATGTACCTTCAGCAATAAATATATGGGTATCATAATGGAATATACTTACTGCATCTGCAGGATCAAAACGAGACTTGGAAGTAGAAGAGAATAGCGAAGAAGCACCATCTTTTGCAGCTTCTGTTCTCTCAGTGCACTCCTTTCTGGTTTTCAGATGGTCACAGAATGGACAGGCTGTCAAGTCTGAATTGGAAGAAGAAGAATGGGAATTGGACATGGTTTTGGTAGTTGCAGAGCCAGAAGGAAAAATTGGGCTAGTAATCTATAAATGTTTTAAAACATACCCTATTTTGACATGACCAACATTACTTACTTTTAATGAAGCAGTAGGTGGAGCATTGGTTTCTTTTCCAGCAGCCTTCTAAGAGGATAAATAAGACACATGCAACCGAAGTGATGAAAGCAAAATATACCATATGGATATGACTCACAGCTTTGCCGCCACAAATGCTACAAGTTGTGAGGGCAGTAATGGCATCAATTGATTCGTCTTCATTGGGAAACATGCCACAGAAGTTGGAGCATTTTGATAGATTTTGACAAAAAAGAAGTGTGGTAGGGTCGAGATACTGCATAATGTGGACCAAGGAAATAACACCTTAGATGCACTCTTTTCATATCTTTGGTGTCCATTTGGAAGTGATTGGGAATATTGACAACAATAAGCCTCAGCTTATTTACTACAGCTTGACATAGATAGGTCTTTATTTGCTAAACAGTGTACAGAAGTTGTACAAGTTGTAGATGAAAACCAAGACCATAAAAATTTGTACTACAAGATCGGGCTCTATTTAGTGGTGCTTGCCATCAGTGGAATAGGTGCTTGCTTACCATCAGTGAAATAGGTGCTTTCCTTACTATCAGCAGAATAATTCTTTGTTGATTGTCATTCAGCATTTTCTGAACTATCTTGTGATTTTTATCTTACATAGAATAAGAAGCTTATCTGTTTTTCTGAATGGATATGAGACTTCTATTTTGTTAACATGGCAGTAGATTCCAAACTTCTCAATTCTTGGTACATACTTCGAAATCTCAAACTTCAGTGTTTTTTTTGGGGTCAAGAAAAAAGTTCTCAATTTTGAGCTGATTCTATTTTTTACCCACTATTATGCCCATACTGCTGCACCGTTCTTTTCTAGGATTTCATTAGATCTGTTTCAAAAATTTCTAATAGATGATATTTCAATGATTTGTCGTATTCTTTGCAAATATTTGTAGAATCATTGATTTTTGAAAATTTTCTGATGTTCTGACAGCATCTTTGACTTTTTTTCAAAAATCTAATAAAAGCCTTATTTTTGAAAATCCCTTCCTGCTTGCTGGCAGTTCTCAGACCAGGCAGAAAATAAAATTTTGTCCAAGTCCGTCCAACAAGTGGTCAGATGACATTGACTTACAAATTCCCATGCAGTGAAAAAATTTTCATCCCTTCCTTTTTCTCCTGCCACGACGATGCCAGTCCACCCGCACAGCTCTCTAATGTCAACCTCAATACCTAAGCATCAACTTCAAGGCCTCATGAGCTTCAAGGACTTGACATTAACTTCAAAATTTTACTTTTCCTCTTACATCGCTGCGAGTCATTATTATATTCTTCAAGTCAAGGATAGTCTGGCATGTCTGTGGGTGCCTACTACCTCTCAAATGTCGGCACTCTCTAACATCAGTCTGAAATTCATGTAGGTAGTGTAGATCCTAGTGTAGTATATAGATATTGCACAATGAAATTTTCATTTATTGGAAAAAAAGGATGAACTGGTTCGAGCCCGTTGAATTGAAAAGAACCAATCAATAATCACCTATTTTCAGTAGTGTGTGGGTTCATATGTGCCGTCATTTTATTCAAATATTTTAAAAGGCTATGGATAGATTGTTGAAAGTGCTTGCTTTTGAAAATTCAGGCCAAATGTGTGCCTGCTCGTTCTTGGAAAAATTCCATAATACATTGAAAGATTTTCGAAAGAAAAACTGATGAAATTCTTTGGAAGAACCATGCTGCAGTGTAGATGGACTACCATTCGGACGGTAAGCCAGCAGGATCGTTGGGTAGTAAGTATAGATTCTTCTTTATGTTCATAGCTCCCCTGGCCATGCTTCTCTTAATGCAGTACCTGAGGCTAAGTAAAGCTCGCAAGTCATATGGTGCATGTCACCTACCTGCCACTACCTGTGTACTAGCGTGGGAATCTTACATAAGCGGCAAAAATTGCCAGCTCATTATCAGACACGACATGCAGGATACACATAGAATTATGCATAGACAGGCATTGACTGAATAAAAGAGATAGAGGAGTTGCAAGGTGAAGAGCTTGTGAAAAGTCTGGAAGAGAAGGAAGCATGGATTGAGTCCACTTTTGCCCAGCTGATGAGAGATAAATTAAAGCAGGAGTGGAAGCAGGCTGAGCATTCTTCTCGTATGGGTGTGTACAATGGTCATTCAGACTGAACCAAGCGCTATCATGCACAAAAAGCAATTGAGAAGGAGAAAAAAGATGCCACAATGAGGAACACGTATGTATGAGCCTGCCAATTCCAACCCAGTCTGCTGAATTCCTTAAAGTGACACTGCCAAGGTGTTCACCAAATTTTTCGCTCCAGTACAAAAAGCACAAATCATCAATTCTGCTCCCGAGACCATTCCCAAAACTCTTGCATCATCACGTTCATCTGTTCCCGGGACTATTCCCAAAACTCTCGTGTTGTCATCTTCATCTGGTGTTGGTGGATCAGCCAATTTGAGTTCATTTGCATCAATTGAACTTGAGGGATTTCTTTCTGATACAGAAGACAATATCGGGGATGTTTTGAATCTGTCAGACAATGAATGCTGCACACGCAAAGAAAGCACACATTCACATATTCTTCAACATTCTGATATACAATCGGAGCTTGTGACTACACCTCCACGAAAGTATCAAAGGCATTTGGTTCCTGCCCAAGTTGAACGTGCAGAAGCATCAGCCAGATATTGGGAGAAACAAGATGAGATACTTACATCAGCTCTCAAAGATATTGACAAACTCATTGTATCAAAGAAGACTAATTTTGTGAATGGTCATAACAGTCTGCAGGCAACCAAGCCCATTCACTTTATTCGACATTAACAATGGTGGTGGAGAGGAAGAAAGGATTGATTGATGCATCACACATTGCTGCTGAGGCTCATAACTTTGCTGTTGAATGGGGTTCCCATTGCATTCATCACTGGATGCAGGACTGAATAAAGACCGGGGAACTTCCTCATTCAAATCAAGGGCGACATGCCAAAGTCTATTCACTTTTGAGTGATCCCACTGCTCGAGATGCAATAAGGGCATATCTGCATACAAATAAATGGTCACTCAATCTGTCAAGACCATACTTGGTGCCTACTGCCAGTGTCGGCTTTCCGGAGATCTGGGACTTATTGTAATCTTTATTTTATTGTTCTTTCTTGCTACACATTCCCTTTTGCCTTAGTCTAATTTTATTGTTTTATTCCTTACCCTGACGATACTAAACATACAGCCTCTATTAGTTAGTCTGGCACTTTGCTCCGAGCCGCCAAGTAGTTGATATAAATACTCCTGTACTGTACTTTAGTTCCTCAGTTTAATTATCAACTTAGATCATCCTCTTCAACTTAGATTATCCTCTCTTCAACTCAGACAACTTGTATCGCCCTTGATACTCTCTGTTTCTGTAAGACCTGGGTCGAAATAGGTCTTAGGGTAGGTGTTGGTATGGGGAGGTTTATGTTGTAGCGTGCTAAGAGCAGGCTGGAGCTCGAAGGG
>MU795753.1:0-11539 GCA_027886305.1 Lentinula aff. lateritia
CACAATTACCTCACATTTTCATAAGTGATCAATTACTGTATATAGGAATCTGACACTAGTAAAGTCAGGGCGACTCTAGACATCAAACTGACTCTGAAGCTCTGGTCTTTAATTAGTACTGTATATATGTGGTGATGTGTCACAGGTGTGACTCTATGCACGTCTGTAGTAAGCTGTATGTTTATGTTGGAGTAGACCCGTGCACCTTGATGCGCAGTACACCAATACCCGCCCATTTCGTTTTCCATGTTGACCAATTCCTTATCTTTGGCTCCTATATGTCTATCTCCTATCCATTTGATTACTTATGTTTCGTCGTATCATAGAATACCTCAGTCATTTCACCCACATTGCTGTACGGCTGAGGTATTTCTTTCTACTTACTTATACTTCCTTATTCTTACTTATATGTCTCTCATAGTTCTCATATCTGTTCTCCGGCTCTTAGGTAAACTACGAGGCTCCAATAGAGTTGTTTCACCCACATTGCTGTATGACTGAGTTCTCATATCTGTTCTCCGGCTCTTAGTTTACACCAGGGTCTCATTGTTTATGCACTCTTCTCTGCCTCCCAGAATGAGCATCAGGATTCTTTGAATAAATGGGCCAGACATACAAGTGAGTTGGTGGTGATGTATAATAAATAATCATAGGAATAAACGACCAAAAGAGACAGGGTCCACATCTTAAAGATGCACACAGGCTTATGCAGGCGGCCCGTTCTCCAAACCAAACCAAACATAGAGTGATTAAACATGTAATTGTAGGCCACTGCACCACTGTGCATGACAAAAACTCGGCTCCTTCCTTGAGTGTTATTAAATATTATGGAATCAAAAAAACGGGGGCGCCTTTTGGGCACCGACATTGATTTTTTGAGAAAAGCTAAATAAAAGTAAATTTACATGAACTATTTATGGAGTAACAGGAAGTAACCGAGTGAGACGAGAAAAAGTAATCATGACAAAGGGTCACAGTCCCGTGATATCCCGTGCAGGTCACAAGAAATCAATACAATTCAACTCAGTGTTAAATTTGGCCAAATAAGGCAAAACTACTATCATAAAGGGAAATTAAAATTGTATGGAGCGGCGTATATAAGGACAATACTTCCGTAAACTACAGCCTCGTAATTTTGAAATGAGCTCAAGTAACTGAAATGTTTCCAGATGTCTATTGTATTTCATGAAGGAGGAGAAGAACCTCAAAGAGGCAGAGAAGAGCACCCCTATTATAAACTTAGCTTTCACACATGCTCCGGAAGTACGGAATGCGTAGTCAGTTCTCTTCCTTGTACTTTCATCACCAAAATCTCACTCCTCACCCACAAGCTCTTTGCAATCCCAACACGGCCCGCTGATCACCACCAGCTTCATGTCATAATTCTCAAATTCCCCGAAAAGTCACCCAATATCCAAACGGAGGTGAAAGACACATAGATTAACCAAAGGTTCACTCGAGGTTCATCCATTCTAATTTGAAAAGATTGTTTCAGAAATAGGCCTACCTTTTTCCTATTCATTGGTGCTCTTCTGCTCCTGGGTTCCTGGGTTCAGACGGCCTTTGGTTTCATCGAGTGTAGTGTACTCGACTACAGTGCGGTCTCGGATTACAGAGGCTTGCATACTAATCCCAACATCTTGTTTATAGTTGCTGTTGCTGATAACACTACTGATTTGAGGCCTGCCTTGCAGAAAGCCTGGCAAGAGTGCGTTATACCCCAACAGTTGCTACCGATGTGCTCCTCTACATCCCTGCTGGAAATTATATACTTGCTTTGGGTTAGTTATCGCTGTTCTATGTTCGATGAAGCAATTCATTATTAATATTTTTTGTTCTTTTCTTCGGTTTAACAGATCAACTGTAACATTCGATGACGCTATGAACTGGAATTTGCATATTGCTGGAGATATCTATTTACCCTTCAATCCCAATCTAACTGGCACAATGCTTACTTTCAAGGTGCTGATCTCCTGCAAGGTCACGTTGAATGAACCTTTCTAACTTCTGAGACCTTTAGAATTGCAATAATCTTCTTTTGAACGGACCTGGCGCAATTTTTGGTGAGTTTCTCGATTCATAGTATAATGGGACCTTACCCATAAATTTTCATCTGATACCAGGGAATTGATACCGCTATCGCGAGGGTGGCGATGTATGGTCCTTACTGCTGCTACCTCAACAGGTTACTGAATACTCCCCACTCATAGCTTTCACTTTTCCCTGATTGGCCTTGCCTCATTAGTTTCCAAACTTGCAACAAGTATGTAACCCTTCAGTCCGTATTTCTACTCATATACCTGTTGACAAGTGAAATTCAGTGTAGAAATCATTGAGATTACCCTATTTGATGCACCCATGTTCCATGTTACAATCATTGGTCTGTCAATTATTTTTGACTGTCCTTATTTTGTACCGCTGACAACGTCCTCACAGGTGACAAGTCATTATCAGGAACTCTCGAACCTTACTTTCGGCCTCACAGTCCAAATTCTAGTAACGTGGCTCACGACCTGTCTATCATTGCTTCTCATATCGGCTGGTTGCCTCTCCACCTTTGCTTGTTGTAGTAATTCATTCAATGTTTAACTTATCAGGGAGACTGACAGCTTTGACGTAAGTGGCAACAACATCTATGTACATGACGTCTCAGTTGAGGTAGGTACCCAAGTAAAACTCGAGTACCCTCGTGATATGCTTTATTTATGAATCTTCCATGTTACAGAATGTATGTTTACTGTTGTCTGTTATGAAGTCCGTCAAAAATTCTTACAACTGAGATAGATGAGTGTGTCATGGTCAAAGCTTCAACCAATGTCTGCCTGAAAATTTCGACTCGGTTATCTCACATTGTTCTCTGCCTTGAGTGGGCAGGGCTTCCTAGCTGAATGAATCACTTGCATATTCACCGCTGGTTGGAGCTGTTGTCGGCCTTCTATTTTGCTGAACAAATACAAATCCCTAGGATGCAATATTGGCTCCTTCAGCTCTAGTGCAATGGGAGTGGAGTAGGCGGGAGGGTTGAGCTTCAATTTTGTTTTTGATCATTCTAACACTCGGTCCGGCGGATTCTCAGGGTGATAAGTTCCATGAGAAAATCACATTTTACAGTGTCCACTGTAAATTCCTTTCAGTAGCACAGTGTCTCAGCCTCAGCATCAAGTTAGTACACCATAGTAGACAAGGAATTGAGCCTTTGAGGCCAATGTGCTACTCTTGAATGGGGAATCTTGCAATATTGCATTCTACAAAGTCTGAATGGTAGGCCTACAGATACATGCCTATTACATAAATAAGTCTAAGATTCTATGCACCCCAGTGAGATACTTGGGGAATATTCCATATGTACATACAGCTTTGAATTTTCTGGTTCACAAATGACATCATTACTGTATACTGTGCAGCTTAACCTTGATCACACTTCACATTGAATTCAAGCACCTCAGTTGTCTGACTCTTATTATCACCTGAGGTGAGTTCAATAGTTCAATCACAGTTATCTTATCATCAATTGAGCATTAAGTGTTTACTCTAACAATATCTTTTGAACTTATTTTTTGTGGATACTGCTATCTCATCCTATCCTATCCATGTTAATGTTGGTTAATTCTCAGTTGTGGTAGTAAGACAACTTGATTGTGGTATGTTCCTCAAAAATCCTACTTTGTGAGTCAATTCAGTTTTGTGACATTTTTTGAATTTCACGCTCAGGAAATAACAATAAGCTGAACTTGAAAAAATTGAGTCTGGCATTGTTTACTGAAACACATAGCAATCTTTGGAACTCATACAGTGACACCTATTCATAGACCCCCCTATAAGGGTAAATATAGTATATTCTAGACTCTATTGTGTATACTGAGCTCAGAAAATCATATTCAATGTGCAATGAATATTTCCAGCATTTTACTGGATATCTGCTAACCACAGTAAATATGGGGGAAGGAATAAAGATAGATAAAGTATCTTGCATCAAAGAGGATTGAACTCTAGATGTTACAATTAGCCCATATTCATCAATAGATCTATTTCCAACACTTACCACATCTGCAAAACCTGTATTTTTGGCTAAGAGCCCGAAAACTGTCAAGACCATGCTCGGTGCCTTCCTCCGACATCGGCTTTCCGAAGATCTGGGAATTGTAATTGTTCTTAGTCTGGTTTTATTGTCTTATTCTTTACCCTGACAGTACTAAATGTACAGCCCCTATTAGTTAGTCTGGTGCTTTGCCCCGAAGCACCAAGTAGTTGATATAAATACTCCTGTACTGTACTTTAGTTCTTCAGTTTAATTATCCACTTAGATCGACCGAGATCACCCTTGGTTACTCTCTCTGTCTTCTGAAGTCTTAAGGTGTATACCTGGAGCATTTCTGGCTCAACCTCAGAGCTTCTAATTCTAAGTTCTTTGGTCTGCTCCATGTTGTCAGCATCACCACCGAGCTCAGCTTGGCTACTCCTTGTCCTCTCACCTCTGACTCTACTCTCCGGGGACTAGCGGTGTAACGGCAGTGTTGTTAATAACTTCACTACTGTCCCACCACAGCTTCCGCTATTAGATACCAAATGGCCCTTGGCACGGCTTTCTGGTATACATGACCTTAACAGCAGCGGACAGCACTGTCCAGCTGGGAAAGCACTCCCAGCAGTACTGAAAAACTGCTGGGAGCACTTTCAGTGCTGGACAGTGCTCTCCAGCTAGTATTGCTCTTGTGAACATCCAGGTTTTGCAGATGCAAGTGTAAGACCTGGGTCAGGATAGGTCTTAGGGTAGGTTTGGTATAGGAAGTTTATGTTGTAGCGTGCTAGGAGCAGGCTGGAGCTCGAAGGGAGCTACGGAAACCGCGACCGAGGACAGGAATGACCTAGTAATGGTTGGGACAGAGAGATGTGACCCTTGGAGGGGTTCCTGTAAGGTCCAGGGAAGTCCCTAAGGCGTAGGTAAAGGAGGTAGAGATATGGAACCTAGTAGCGTTGCATAGAAGGAGTTGTACTCGCTAGAACGTCAACGGAATATCAAATAGGTCGTAGAGAGAATGGGTCTTGAGTGTATAAGCTCCCGAGAAGATGTACGCCCGGAAGGGGAGGTTCCGGGGACTGAGACTTAGAGGTGGACGTCCTCGAGTGTTGGAGGTGGTAACGGAGAAGCGGCACGTAGTTCGATGTAGGGGGTAGCTTCGACATTACCTAGATCGAGTTCCCAGGGCTTATGAAGCAATTGGGGAACTCGAGGAGGTTTTGGGGAGGTTAGCTCACCAAGGGCGTTGGGCATTGGGGAGCTTTAGTATTGTTCGAGGGAGCTCGGAGACTCACTCGGATTGCTTAGACGTGAAGTAAAAGCGTATATTGGATCGTATAGACGATCGTAGAGACAGTAGACGAGAGTAGAGAGAAACAGAGATAGAGAAACAGAGAGTAAAGAGAATTCCGTATGGTTAGCAGGTACAAAGGGACAGGGACAGGACCTATGTAAAGGGTGTGTGTTCAAAATATACCAAGCTGGGGCTTCGGGACATTGCGGCGCTACTTAAATAGGTACGGGAAGTGAACAAGAGAACATCTGGAGACATGAGGCAGCTAATCAGGGGAGGGAGGTAATTGAGATTAATACTTAAAGGGGTTGGCGGTTAGGAGGGTTTTGTATGTGTGTCGGGGTGAAGGACGTTTGGGTAGGTATATCAGGAATACTTGGGGAGGTGTATGGCGGTTTGGGGAGGTCTGGAGGTGGCATCGGAGGTTCCCAAGAAGGGGAGATTCCAGAAAGAGGGGAGCATTACTTGGGTGGAACGAACGAGGAGGTTACAGCG
Organism: Lentinula aff. lateritia; assembly: GCA_027886305.1. Taxonomy (NCBI): domain Eukaryota; kingdom Fungi; phylum Basidiomycota; class Agaricomycetes; order Agaricales; family Omphalotaceae; genus Lentinula; species Lentinula aff. lateritia. The sequence continues at coordinate 5,808 of MU795753.1, forward strand.
TCGTGGTTTAGAGCCAGTGCATGACATTACCCCCCCATCTATTCCTCCGAGCCTCCGAGGAGGTTGTGTCCGGGTCCTGTTAAGTCATGTGCCCTTCACGTGGTTTCGAACTTTTTCGTTTACAAGTTCCTTTTCTTTTTTCTCCGTTGCCTTATCTTCCTACCACCACCTTCATCGATTATCAGAGTCGAACTCGATTTGCGATGTCTACCTCCTCCATGGAAGCCGTATCTGATTCTCATCCCGTTGCTTCGCCACCCCCTACGCCCTCGCCTCATTCCAATCCTCCCTTTGCAACTGGGGAGGTTGATATTGATGAACTTGCAAGTTCCGTGGAGGACCCCCCTCTTGGGCAATTAACTTTGTTCAAGTCTGTTTTTGGCGTCGGTGTTTCCCTGGCTCGATACGTTGTGGACGATCCCCTGTGGCCCCTCCTTGCCGCCGCTGGTCTTCCGTGCTCCTCTTGTGTGCGCAGTAAGAAGTCAGGGAGCTGCTCCGTCGTCCCTCATCTAGCGCGTTGTAGTAACTGCGACGACAAGAAGCCGTGCATTTTGGGACGATTAGCGCGGTTCCGCTACTTTGCTCGTTATTGCTCCCGCAACCTGTCATTTGCACGTAGATTTTTGGAAGTACACGGCAATCCCAGACAACGCACTCGATCCTCCCTCCTCCCAGAGCAATGGAGGACCATCGCCAATAAGATTGAGTCGAGTACTAGCTCCACTTGAGTTCTTTTGGAATTGAGTCCGCTCAATGACCAGGATCGGCTTGAGGAGGATCGCCTGGAGCTTCAAGACTTCGTTCATCGTCAGCCGAAGTTCCCAGCTGTTGAGGAGCCCATCCCGTCTGGCCCACATCGTTCGCTGGCCCCAGACAAGGTCCCCTCAATTCCCAAGAAGAGAAAACGGACCGTCCGGATAGGGGAGGCATCCTCCTCGAAGCGTAAACGTTCTGTGGAACAAGATCCGGGGTTGGGAAACACTTCTGACTATCGCCCTGTGGTTCTGGTGCTTCCCCCCCAGGCTACGAGTCGTTCGGAGGTTGTGGAGCCACACACCCCGAGTCGTGGGGATGCTCTGAACCAGGCCTCCCCTCCGTTACCATCTCTTGGGGTCCCTTCCTCTTTTCCACCTCGTGCTGACACCTCCTATGGAGGTCGAACGACCCAGTCTGGTTCATTTGGCCAGTTCATTCCCCCGACCCTGACCGCAACCGTGCCTAGGGATCGGTTAAAAAGCCCCCCGTTTCTGCAAGTAAGTTTCTTTTTGTTTTCCCCTCCTACCTCGAGCTGAGATTCATGCCTGCTACTCAGCGTAATCGCGAGACTCTGCGCCCTTATCCCCGGTCCCAGATTAATACTTCTCTCAAGACCGAGAATGATAATCTGAAGTCCGAGGTGACAGAGCTTCGGAGGCTTCTGGAGGTTTCGCGTGCTGAGAACGTGATGCTCACCTCCCTGCTGCGTGAAACCTCCTCTTTGCTGGACGATCGCAGCAAGGAACTCGAGTCAAGTTGTCAAGCACTACGGGAAGTCTCGGTGGATCGTGTGGAGTATCAGCGCGTGTTGATGCAGTTTAGGGCGATTGAGGCAGAGTTGCCTGATTTGTCTTCCGAGGTAAGTAATCATCCCATCCTCCTTTCTGGGTTCTTGCTGATTTCCTCTGTTCAGGACATCCTGACTCGTTTCTTCCTTGCTCAGTCGGAAGTTGGGAGTTACCGGGAGCTTGCTGTCAATCAGAAGCAGGAGATTGCGCGCCTTCGACAGCAGATAGCCGATGTTGACAAACACTCCTTTGAGACGCATGAGGAGCTCGATGCTGCGAACGCTCGTGCCATGCGACTTAGAGATCGTTTAGAGGAGCTCGAGGAGTCTGTCCACCGTTACCGGAGCCGTGCTCACGTCGCGGAGGGTTTGATCCGTCAGTACCCTGAGGACGAGGGCCTGTACGAGGTTGATTTACCCTCCCTGTCTTCCATGCAAGACAGGTTGAATGAGTCCGAAGCATTGGTGCGGCGCCTTGCTACTTTTGCGCATCGATTGTATACTGCTGACCCTGCCAATCTCCTTCACTACCACAACATGTATGTGGGAGGTCTTCTTGAGGCGGTGATTTTGCTTCTTTCCCGTAGTCTTGCCCATCCTCCCGAAGAAATGCGCACCGTGGTCGAACTGGCGTTGGACTACCTATCCCAGGGTCGCTTTACGCACGGCGAATTGCACCTTTGTTCCATCAGCAGTCTGTTGTATTATTATTCCAACGCCGCTGATCGTGTCGATGGATTGTACCAGGAGGTGTTTTCACACTCCCGATTTTCCTCCGATGAGGCCTTCTTGACTGCCGCTCAGCATGCAGGGTATGTGGATGCTTGTCCCGGGTCTTTGGAACCCCCTCTTCACCGCCGGCTCTTTTCTTTTGGACATCCCATCCCTCTTCCTCAAAGTCCGGGAACTTCTCCTGTTCTAGGTGCGACTATTCCCCCACCGACTGAGACTCCCCTGTTTCTGCTGGAGTCCTTGTCACCTCCCTCCCTCATTCCCTCTTCCGCCTCCCTTCCCAACGTACCTCGGGAGATTGTTGACTTGACTATGGAGGATGACGACGAGCTGTACGAGTCGCGGGAGCAGTTCCTTGTCCGGATGGGTGAGACGTCAGAGATTAAGCAGGAGCCCAGTGATCCCAACGTTGTTTAGTAATTTTTTGTCCCTTTGCTTTTGTACCATCAAATATATATATACTTGAATTCCTTCCGAACTTGTGTGAAAGTGTGTAAGGAAAGTCTCGAGAAAAGAAGATTGTAGTGTCATAGCGTTTGTAGCGTTCGTTGGTGTCGTTCCTTCCTCCCGCCCTTCTCATCCCTCGTTCCTTCCCCTCGTTCCCGTTGCTTCCTCTCTATCATTTCTCGCCTGCTCCTCCAATAGTTCCCACTGATCTTGCGTTGGTTTATGCTTTCTCGTGTGGTCATTGTGCCACTCTTTTATAAGTTCCACTGAGCCTGCCATACCCCTCCATCCCACCCATGAGTTGAAATCATCATTGTATCCCTCCCATTTCACAAGGTATTCCACCTCCCCTGTTCTTCCCCTTACCGGTCTGGAGTCTAGGATACCTTCAACGAAGTGTTCCGATTCTCCTCTTACGAAGATTGGTGGTGGTGGGGACGGCTGTCGTCTGAACTTATCGTGGAAGTGAGGTTTCAATCTGTCCACATGGAACACATTGTGGATCTTGTGGAGGTCCCCAGGAAGGTCCAGCCGGTAGGCATGGCTCCCTATTCGTGACAGTATCGAATATGGGCCCGTCCATTTGTGGTCTAGTTTCTTCATAGGTCGTCGGGTTCTGACGTTCTCCATATTCAACCATACCTGATCGCCCTCCTTCCAATCAGGGGCGTCTTGTCGTTTCAGGTTGGCGTACTTTGCGTAGACTTCGTTGGCTGCCCGAATGCGTTCTTGAAGGTAGGTATGTAGTTCCTTTAGGTTCGAATCATATTCGTTGACCTCCGCTCCGTGTACCTGCTCCAGTGTGATAGATAACCTCGGGTGGTATCCCTTGTTGGCGAAGAACGGTGAGATGCCCGTCGTTGTGTTTGGGGTGTTGTTGTATACGAACTCGGCTAAAGGGAGTAGGAGGTCCCAGTCGTCCTGGTCGTAGGAACAGTAGATCCGGAGGTATGCTTCCACAGATTGGTTTACCCGTTCCGTTTGCCCGTCTGTCTGGGGGTGGTACGCCGTAGATAAGCGGGATTCAATTCCTAGTACCCTACAAAGCTCCCTCCAGAACTGAGACACAAAGAGGGAGCCCCGGTCTGAAGTTATGTCGGAGGGCATCCCATGCTTTGAGAAGACGTGTATTAGGAATAAATTGGCGAAGTCCTCTGCCTTATCCATCGTGTGGCACGGAACATATATGGCCTGTTTGGTGAGTCGACAGACTACTACAAGGATAGCATCATATTTCTCCGGACCTGCCGTGACTGGGAGCTGGGTGATATGGTCCAGGGAGATTGAGGACCATGGTCGTTGGCCAATTGGCAGTGGACGGAGGTTCCCATAAGGTTTGGAGCGACTGGCCTTGGCTCTCAGACATGGGTGGCAGCTCCGTACGTAGTAATTAACGTCCTTGGCCAGACCTTTCCAGAAGAATAGCTGGTTCACGAGCTTCCTGGTGCGTTTCTCCCCCGGGTGTCCCCTCAGTTTATGGTTGTGGTACGGCTGTAGAACCTCCCTCCGTAAAGTTCCAGTATCCGGGACGTATATGCGACCTCCCCTCTTTAACATCCCATCCTCCCAAACGGGGGATTCCTCTTCATTGCGTGCAATCCTCTTCAGTGCTTCAATCATAGTCATGTCCTTTGTGGCTTCCCTTACTCAATTTACTAGCAGGTCTTCGTTCATGAGGATGGTAGCATTCAGGCGTTCTGGAGGTATAAGTACCCTTTCCCTTCCCGCTAAGACCTGATCCCTTTGGGCTCCCTTCTTTGGGTACACGTCTGATCTCCGGGTGAGCGCGTCCGGCTTGGCTCCCAACCTCCCTGGTCGATAGTTTATGACAAAGTCGTACCCTGAGAGGAGCTCTGCCCACCGTGCTTGTCGTGCTGTCAGCTGCTTCATGGTGGAGAAGTATTGGAGGTTATTGTGGTCCGAGTATACCTGAATCTGGTGTCGAGACCCTTCGCAATATGCTCTCCATTGTTTGAAGCAATCCACAATGGCTAGGAGCTCTTTATCGTAGATGTCGTAGTTCAGCTCTGCGGCAATCATGGAGCGTGCATGAAAGGCGATGGGGTGTATCTCCCCCGTTTCTGGGTCCAATTGTGATAGGATCCCTGCTATAGCCAAGTCGGAAGCGTCACATTCAAGAATAACTGGTAAGTCCGGGTTGTAGTGTCCTAAGACAGGAGCTTCAGAGAACGCTGATTTCAGCAGCTCGAAAGCACTGCTACACTGTGGTGTCCAGTTCCACACCGAGTCTTTTCGGAGGAGCTTTGTGAACACCTTGGTGATCCCCGAGTAGTTGTCTATGAACCCTCCTATAGAAGTTTGCGAATCCGAGGAACGCCTGGAGCTCCTTTACCGTCCTTGGTTTCGGCCAGTCCATTACCGCCTTCACTTTCTCTGGGTCCATGGATACTCCCCGTGGTGAGATCATCACTCCCAAGTATTCGACAGTGTCGACGTGGAATGCACATTTTTCCGGTTTTGCATGGAGGTGGTTCACCCGTAAACGTTCGAGGACCTTCCTGACGTGTTCCACATGGGATGCTTCGTCGTCCGAATAGATTAGTATGTCGTCCAAGTAAATCACCACGCAAACGTCCACCATATCGTGAAATATCTCATTCATGAAGAATTGAAATGTGGAGGGAGCATTCGTGAGCCCAAAGGGCATTACCAGGTACTCAAATGACCCATACCGAGTTCGGAATGCAGTTTTCCACTCATGTCCTTGGGCTACCCTGACGTTGTTGTATCCTGCGCGGAGGTCGATTTTTGTAAAGATCTTCGCCTTCCGTAGTTGATCCACTAAGGTGCCTATCCATGGGAGAGGATACCTATTCTTCTTCGTGATCTTGTTCAGGGCTCGATGGTCGACGCAGAGTCGTAGGGTACCATCCTTTTTCTTAGCAAACAGGACGGGAGCTCCCGCGGGGGAACTGGAGGATCGTATGAACCCCTTCCCCAACATCTCATCGATGTACTCCTTGAGAGATTTCAGCTCCTTCTCAGACAT